>JACGAQ010002127.1:0-45775 GCA_014119065.1 Orius insidiosus | reverse complement strand
TTTTTCTGAAAAGGAAAGGATGTTGCAAGACATCGACAGCGACGAAATTGACGGTTTGTTAAGATTATTGATATTTATTGTTTGTTTAATGAGTTAATCGGGATGAAGGAGATTAGATTTTGATTTTTCTGATTATAAAAAAAAGGTTTTATTATAATTTTTTTGTATTCTAGAGAGCGGAGTTGAGAGTGGTAATAATTCGGACAGCGAAGGCGTCGATTCTTTAAATTTGAGGAGCGAAGCGAGAGAGTCGAACGCCGCCGGTCCTTCCGGTCAAATCGCTTCGTCAGGTATTATCGCTTTTTTTCTATTTTTCGAGGGATTTTTGGCCGTTTTTTAGGGATGGAGTGCGATAGAGGGAATGCGAGTATCGTTTCGCTTCTTCCGTGGGGCGTTCAGAAAGACAGAAGTCCTCAGCAGAATGATTTCGACGTCAGGCCAGGCGAGTTCGTCATGCAGACGCTTTTCGCTGAGTTTACACGCTCGCTGAGCGGAAGATAGAATCCGTTTTAGCTGAGCCACAGGTAATTAAACCAGAATATTTTTTGTTTTTCATTGGTCTATTGTTGATATCCCATTTTTAGTAGGTTTTTCTTGCTCTCAGTCCCCAAGAAAAGCCCCATTTTGTCTGTTTTTAGGTTCTTTGCTCCCTTTTTACAAAATTTCCTCAAGTTTTTCTAGGGTAAATCCCATTTTTCACTGTCTTTCCAGGTTCTTTGGTCCAGTGTTTGGGCGTAGTAATCGCAATTACGATTACGATTGTAATCGCAAGTTTCTTAATTACTATTCGATTACAAATCGTATTGGTAATCGCAGAAAAAAAAATATGATTTTATCCGTATTAAATTATCCGATATCGGAATTACGACTACGATTATAATCGTATTCGTATTTTTTTCTGCGATTATGATTGTATTCGCATTTTTTTAACGATTACAACCTTAATCGTATTTTTTTTTCTGCGATTACAATCGTAATTGTATTTTTTCTGCGATTACCATTATATTTGTATTTTTTTCTGCGATTATGATCGTAATCGCATTTTTTTCCAGCGATTACGGGCGTAATCGTATTTTCGTTAGCGTTTACGGCTCGTAGATGACATCAGGTAATCTCAGTAAAAATGTCATATACGAGCCGTCAACGCTAACGAAAATACGATTACGCCTGTAATCGCTGAAAAAGAAAATGCGATTATCGCAGAAAAAAATACGATTACGACTGTAATAGCAGAAAAAAATACGATTACAATGGTAATCGTAGAAAAAAAGTACAATTACGATTGTAATCGCAGAAAAAAAAATACGATTACGGTTGTAATAATAAAAAAATGCGATTACAATTGTTTATTGCGAAAAAAATACGAATGCGATAATCGTAATCGGATTTACGATTACGATTATAATTGTAATCGTATTTGTAATTAAGAAACTTGTGATTACAATCGTAATCGTGATTACGATTACGCCCAACACTGCTTTGGTCCTTGAGAACCTTAATTGTTGGTGCAGTTACCCCAGACACCCCTTTTAATTCAACTTTTTGGGGCGTTTTCGCTTTGTATAATCTGACAGATTTCTGGCTATAAAACCTACTGTTTTCTGGATTTTCGACTACCTAAAATGTCTTTTTTTTTTTTTTTTTTTTTTTTTTTTTTTTTTTTTTTTTTTTAAGGAAAAAGCGCTTTCTAAAGTACTTCAACGTGGAGAAGATTCGCAGTTTGACCAACTTCTCAGTCTTCGGTTCAGCAGCCGAGCACTGCCTGCCTTCGATCCTGCGAGCTCTTTTCGCCTGGTACGAAAGGCAAATGGGAGAGCCCGTCCCTGAAGCGAAAAAAGTCGAACAAAAAGGAAAAGGGTAACTTCACATAAATTAGGATGATTTTAAACTTTTTTTTTAGAGAGACTGAAAAAATGGATGCAGATGCTGCACAAGAAAAAAGAGATTTAGCCGTCGAATTTCTTTTATGCTTAATGCTCATAGAAGTCTTAAAACAACTCCATTTTCATCCAGGGCATGAAGATTTAGTTTCATACATCGAAAATTTATCTTTTCGCCATTTCAAATACCGTGAAGGGTAAAAAAAATTGAAAAAATTTTCAAAATAATTTTTTTTTAAAGCCAAGGGAGTGGAGTTTAACGGAGCTAATTTTCACACAGTCGATCTTTATGCCGAAGTTCTCGGTGCTTTGGCGCAATCAAGGTTTTTGTCCGTGCGAAACCGTTTTTTGGCCGAACTCAAAGAACTTCGCGCCAAAGAACCTTGTCCGCATACCACCCAAAGTACTATTTCTCTTTTAATGGGAATGAAATTCTTCAGAGTCAAAGTATGCTACAATAAAATTGAAAAAAAAAAAAAAAAAATTATTTTTCTTTAGATGGTTCCAATTGAAGAATTTGAGGCTTCTTTTCAATTTATGCAAGAGTGCGCCCAGTATTTCCTTGAAGTCAAAGACAAAGATAAACACGCATTGGCAGGTTTATTTGTCGAAATTTTAGTTCCTGTAGCCGCTGTAAGTCATATTTTCAAATTTTCTTTGTCTTCTAACTAAAATGACGTCAAAAATCATACTAAAAATTAAAAAAATACAATACAATAAAAAACACTGGGGGGAGCACACTTATTTAATTTTATCTAATTATTCAATAAATTCAGGCAAAATATTATTTTAAGGAGACTCTAAATGGCGTATTTTAGTTAATGAATTTTTGAGAAAATTTCTTGAAAATCTCCTTTTCTTGACAAAAAGGATACCTTGAACCAACCTTGACCTTGAACATCGATTTTCTTAGACATTTTAAGGGAAATTAAGGATTTTGTCGCCTTCAGATACGGAGGATTTCTTAATTTCTCGCCACCTTGAAAAAAAAAAAAAAAAAAAAAAAAAAAGAGAAATCAGGATTCCTTTTACATATTTGAAGGAAAAGATCACTTCCACACAAAACTGAAGGTCAAGGAAGGATTATAAAGGAAACCTTGAGAAAAGTGATCCTTAAGGGACGTCCGGTTTTAGTATTCAACGCGTTTTAAAATTATGATACACCGAAAATACGGTATAAAGAGGGTTACTTCCCCGAAAAACCAAGGAGAATCCCCAAAAATCCGGTAAAAAGAGGGTTTCTTCCCCCAAAACCAAGAATGATTGCCGAAAATCCGGTAAAAAGAGGGTTCTTCCCCCAAAAACCAGTAAAAAGAGGTTACTTCCCCCAAAAACCAAATGATTGCCGAAAATCCGGTAAAAAGAGGTTTCTTCCTCCAAAAACCAGTAAAAAGAGGGTTTCTTCCCCCAAAAACCAAGAATGATTGCCGAAAATCCGGTAGAAAGAGGATTTTTTCCCCAAAAAACCAGTAAAAAGAGGGTTTCCCCCAAAAACCAGTAAAAAGAGGGTTACTTCTCCCAAAAACCAAGAATGATTGCCGAAAATCCTGCAAAAAAAGGGTTACTTCCGCCAAAAACCAAGTAAAATCCCTGAAAATCCGGTAAAATGAGGGTTTATTCCCTCAAAACCAAGAATAGTTGCCGAAAATCCTGCAAAAAGGGGGTTACTTCCGCTAAAACCCAAGTAGAATCCCCAAATCCGGTAAAATGAGGGTTTATTCCCTCAAAACCAAGAATAGTTGCCGAAATCCTGCAAAAAGGGGGTTACTTCCGCCAAAAACCAAGTAGAATCCCCGAAAATCCGGTAAATGAGGGTTTATTCCCTCAAAACCAAGAATAGTTGTCGAAAATCCTGCAAAAAGGGTGTTACTTCCGCTAAAACCCAAGTAGAATCCCCAAAAATCCGGTAAAATGAGGGTTTATTCCCCCAAAACCAAGAATAGTTGCCGAAAATCCTGCAAAAAGGGGGTTACTTCCGCCAAAAACCAAGTAGAATCCCCAAAAATCCGGTAAATGAGGGTTTATTCCCTCAAAACCAAGAATAGTTGCCGAAAATCCTGCAAAAAGGGGGTTACTTCCGCCAAAAACCAAGTAGAATCCCCAAAAATCCGGTAAAATGAGGGTTTATTCCCCCAAAACCAAGAATAGTTGCCAAGAAGTCAAAGACAAAGGTATTAATCACGCATTGGCAGGTTTATTTGTCGAAATTTTAGTTCCTGTAGCCGCTGTAAGTCATATTTTAAAATTTTATTTGTCTTCAATTTTTTTTTTAGATGTAAAAAATGAAGTGAATGTTCCTTGTTTGAAAAATTTCGTCGAATCTCTTTACTCGCAGACGTTGGACATGTGCACAAAATCGAAACATCGTCTCGCCCTTTTTCCGTTTGTTGACATGTCTTCTCTGCGTAAGCCAAAAAGCTTTCTTTCTTCAAAACTGGCATTATTTTCTCGCCATGTGTCTCTCTCATTTGAAGAATCGAGATCCTAAAATGTCAAGAGTCGCTCTTGGTAAGTGTCGCTAAATCGCTGGTTTCGCGCTTAACCTGAGGAAAACTTCACGAAAATTTTTGTTGTTTTTTTTTTTAGAATCTTTATATAGACTTTATGGGTGTACATGATACGAATCAAATGCGAAAGCAATTCTGCGACGCAATCGAGACTTCAAAGCATCGTCCATTCTTTATTTCCTAAAGGTTCGAAAGCAGTTGTACCGAGGGACACTCCATTAAATATATTTGTCAAAATAATTCAGTTTATAGCACAAGTAAGTAAAAAATATGAAGAAAGCGATTTTAAATCAAAATTTTCAGGAAAGACTTGATTTTGCGATGAGGGAGATCGTTTATGACCTTTTGTCTGTTGGAAGAAATGTAAAAGTTTTTCATACTCCAGAAAGAATGAGTATAGGCCTCAGAGCATTTTAGTCGTTGCTGATAGTCTTCAGCAGAAAGAAGGCGAGCCTCCGATGCCAAGGACATCTGGCGTTTTACCTTCAGGAAATACTCTTAGAGTGAAAAAGACTTTTTTAAACAAAGTAACCAATGTTTTTTTTGGATTCTTTTTCTTTATTTTTGATTCTAGATGTTGACGGAAGATACAGCTAGAAGTATAGGAATGTCCGTATTTCCCTCATGTCAGGCATGTCTTTGTTGATATTTTTGAGGGCGTTGGATACGCATTATGGTCGTCCTTTGATGATGACGAGTACTCAGAATGTGAATAAAGAGCCGGATGAGATGTTGAGTGGAGAAAGGAAGCCTCGTATCGACCTTTTTAGAACGTGCGTCGCTGCAGTACCCCGCCTCATTCCAGACGGCATCACAAGTTCTGAACTCGTCGACTTACTCGCCCGCCTTACCGTTCATATGGATGAAGAACTTCGTGGTCTTGCATATCAAAGTCTTCAGACGCTCGTTATGGATTTCAGCGATTGGCGACATGACGTCATTTTAGGCTTCACGCAGTTTCTCTCTCGTGACGTCCCTGATACATTCCCTCAGCTTTTAGACAATGGATTAAGAATGCTTCTTCAGCTATTGACAAGCTGGAAAAATGCTGTCACCAAAGATCCTCCTGTACAAGGAACTCAAGTCGTTCAAGCTCTCTCACCTATGTCGACCCCAAGAAGACACGATCATGCACCAGTAATTTTATTTAAAAATACAGACTTATATTTCTTTTAGCGTCTGGAACCTGCGAGTAATGTACTCCGCCATGTGGAAGGTTTCGCCCTGGTAATGCTCTGCAGTGTCCGACTTTGTCAACGGAGGCTTTCCATTCATATTCTTCGTGAGGCCAAAATTCTATTGAAACATCTCGCCGGAGTTTTTGACAATGAAAGTGTGATAGACAGCATGGAAAAATGGTGTCCGACCGTTTTAGAATCAGCATGCATCTTTTACCTGCTGCAGAAAAAACCGCTGTCCAGTCATCGACTGTGGATATGCAGTGGATAGCAATCGCACTTCATCGGTCTGGACTTCAGGTTGATTTCATATTACGTTTTTCTTTATTTTAATCATCGTTTTAGGAATTCAAGATGAAAGTAAAAATGCTAGTAATTTAAGCATGTGCGTTGTTAATCCGGCGAATGATGCGTGGGGTTGCGTTTTATTTGGGCTACTCGACAGAGGTCGAACTCTCACCCAATGTTCAGCAGCAGTCACCCATTCTTGGCCGATTGTTTACACTCGGCTTCACATGCTTTTCTCTGTTATTGATCCCACGTAAGCTTTGATTTATAGCAGTGTTTCTCAACCTTTTTGAAGGCTGGTTAAAATTTTGCCCTTTACTTAACGGGCCGGTTAAATTTTTTAACGGGCGGTTAAGTTTTTGCCCTTTACTTAATAGGCCGGTTAAATTTTTGCCCTTTACTTAACGGCCGGTTAACTTTTAACTTTTTAACGGGCGGTTAAGTATTTGCCCTTTACTTAACGGGCCGGTTAAATTTTTAACGGGCGGTTAGGTTTTTACCATTTACTTAACGGTCCGGTTAAATTTTTTAACGGGCGGTTTAGTTTTTGCCTTTTACTTAACAGGCCGGTTAACTTTTTAACGGGCGGTTAAGTATTTGCCCTTTACTTATCGGGCCGGTTAAATTTTTTAACGGGCGGTTAGGTTTTTACCATTTACTTAACGGGCCGGTTAAATTTTTTTAACGGGCCGTTAAGTTTTGCCTTTACTTAACAGGCTGGTTAAATTTTTTAACGGGTTTTTAAGGTTTTAAAGTTTTTGCCCTTTACTTAACGGGCCGGTTAAATTTTTTAACGGGTTAAGTTTTTGCCCTTTACTTAATAGGCCGGTTAAATTTTTGCCCTTTACTTAACGGGCCGGTTAGGTTTTCCATTTACTTAACGGGCCGGTTAAATTTTTTAACGGGCGGTTAAGTTTTTGCCCTTGCTTAATTGGCCGGTTAAATTTTTTAACGGGCGGTTAGGTTTTTACCATTTACTTAACGGGCCGGTTAAATTTTTTAACGGGCAGTTAAGTTTTTGCCCTTTGCTAAATGGGCCGGTTAAATTTTTGCCCTTTACTTAACGAGCCGGTTAACTTTTTAATGGGCGGTTAAGTATTTGCCCTTTACTTAATGGGCCGGTTAAATTTTTTAAGGGGCGGTTAGGTTTTTACCATTTGCTTAACGGGCCGGTTAAATTTTTTAACTGTTGCCATTTACTTAACGGCCGGTAAATTTTTTAACGGGCAGTTAATTTTTGCCCACTTTGGGTGGGTCCAGCTTGAGGAAAGAAGCTGCAGTGAAGACAGATCTGACTTCGTTTCCGTTCAACTCGATTCGTGATGTGTAGACATAATCGATTATTTTCTCTATCGAATTTTTGTCAAAGTTGAGCTTGTAGTCAATGATCGGAGTGCGGTCGTCGACGAATATTTCCAGGAAATGCGGAGAAGCCGCACAGAGGACGGCTTTATGAGCAGGGATCGTAACATTCTCCACGTGGAGGAGGAGGTCGCAGAATTTAACGTTTTTACGCATCATGTTCAAAGATAAAAGAAGAGTCGACGGATTCCGAGTGTCTTCGAATATCATCGTCGCCTCTTTCGGACGTGCGACCGCCTCTTCCAGCTCCCCTATAAAACAAATTATTTTTTGAAAATTACCAAAAAGATAATGAAGATTGCATGAATAATTTATAACATCTTCAAAATGCAATTAAAAAATTAGTCATAGGCAGAGTTGAGCATAATCATACTCTAAATTCTAAAACTAATCACATAATTCATTAGTTTTGTTCCAACCGCAGTTTGAAACTCCAGGAGCAAGCGCAGAAGGATTTTCATGTCATTTGACGGACAACGATTTGAGCGACGTCAGATTTGACGTCTAAGTCCTTCTGCACATGCTCCAGGAGTTTCAAACTGCGGTTGGAACAAAGCTAATATTTTGTAATTTTTTAAAAATGATATTTGAGATAAGAAATTGAAAGCATCAATTTAATTTTTAAAAAAATTCATACGTATATTTTAATAATCACGACAGTCATAAATTTTTTTAATGTAGACAACATTTAATTCCTTAGAAATTCATTTCATTCGCCAATTTGTGTTTACAGAATTATAATGCAACAGTAGGTACCTATTGTCAGAATTTTTTTTTATTTAAAAAAAAAAATTTTATTTTTATGCATTTTTTAAAATGAATTCTAGATATAATGATGATTTGATTTTGAGATAATTTTTATAAAAAATTTAATCCGTTGATGAACAGAAGATAAATTGATGGTTGATAAGAGAATCTTAAATTATCCTCAAGGTCGAATAGAACAAAAAGTCACGTGTCAACCACGCTAATCATGTTTTCACCATTTTTTCAACTTTCTCTTTTCCTCCCTTCAACAACTTTCATACAAATCTAATCTAATTTTATCAATTCTAACGTTACCTGAATCCGTATATCCGTTAGTTCCCATTTCGACGTTTAAATGGATTTTTAAATTGATTCTGTTTAAAATTGATTCATATTATAATAGATTTAATCTAAAATTGAAATTGTGTTAAAAAAACGTCGAAAACAATTTGTTTTAATTAAAAAACTTAAATAAAAACACGGATTTGAACATGGGAAGGGCCGAGAAACATTGATCCGACAGTGTTGCCAACGGCAGAAATCCTGATAACCAATTAAAGAACAATTACGGAGGGGCCCCACAAAAGAAATATCAAATCTTTGTCTTTTATTTGTTAATCAACCAAATTTTTTAGCACTGTGTATATATTTGTTTTACTAAGGAGTGCGTAGCGCACAGAGTAACATAATATGTACTGAAGTGGCGTTTCTTCCCGCCAAATCCTGAAATTTTGTATGCTTTTGTATTGTATTTATCATTCGTATTGTATTGTGAGGGATAGGGAACAAAACAGAATAAGAAAAACAAAAAACAGAAGAAGAAAAAAAAAACGCATTCATTTTTCTCTAGACGAACAAACACAATATTAATGAAATAAAAGTTGGGAAGAATTTGATCTTATTTATCACAATTCACAGCAGCTAGGATTGAAGGTGGATCACATTTTAGTTTTAGCTTTGTTTAAAAAAATGGCGTTATATAAAAAAGTGAAAATGTGAGGGGGGAAAAACTCTGTGTACCTAACAAGAATACAGACAAAATAGACGTTTTTGTTGACGCAAAGACATGAAATTTCGAGATATTTTAACTCCATAAAAAAGGAGACATTGGATAATCCATGTTCTATTTTTTTGTCGTACATATTGGCTTCGTTCTTACTTCTTACTGGTTTGAAACATCTGGAGCATGCGCTGAAGGGTTTGCACGTCTAATTTGACGTCAGATGACTTCAGATTTGACGGACAAACGATTTGAACGACGTCCGAAACCTTCTGCGCATGTTCCAGGAGTTTGAAACCAGTTTCAAACTGCGGTTGGAACAAAGCTATTAGTAGATTAGTAGCATACTACGCTACCTTCGTACCCCCCCCCCCCCCCGTAAAACCCATTAAAAAACCAATTTTGCCTATAAAAGCAAGACTTTTAAGATGGGCCATCGCTCTTCAGAAAATTCGTTTTTCGCATCCATAAATTAAAAAGCTATTCTAGTTTCTGTTCATGTCGTGACATGTGGAATTCGGATTTTATAGGATGTCGAGCCTTAAAATGTCTTTTCGTCGTTTATATTGTAATTCGCCTTCTATTGTCGTCCGTTTCTAAACTCTTTTGTCGAGTTTTAACTCGCGCACAAAGGACGATCTGGGTGCATCTAATGAATAAAAATAAACACTCGGAAATCTTTTTAATTTTATTTTTCACCTAACTTGCTAGTATGCCACCTAGTAGTAGGCTAGAAGTTCTTGAGAAAAACGTAAATCATTCATCCCCTAGGGTTTAAAATCCTTCAAATGCCGCCAACCCTTCTTTCAAGAAGTTTTTTTATAGGTGAATTTTTAAATGAAAATTTATGGAGCAACATGATTGAATGAAGGTCCGCTCTAATTTTTTTATTTCTTTTCGCGGTCAAACGGCGCCAACGAAATACCTTCGGAAACTAATTCGGGCTAACTAAGGTCAAACTCACTTGATTCTTAAGTTTAATATTCTCCAAAATGGAGTTTTTCCAGTAGGTTCGGTTCTGCAGAGGTTCTGCAGATTTGGTACTGAACTGAAAGTTATGCTCAATGACAACCAAAAATCTGGGGATGTTAGGCGGTAGACAGAAACAATGTTACAATCATAGAGCCTTATGTAATTAAACCAAATTTTCTTTCTTCAAAATCCAGGTTTACCAACATCAGAGAGTACATGCAGAAAGACCTTTGTGGCCTGGCATCAGCCAGAATCTCCTTCATTTTTGTTGTATGCTTCCGTTTTTGTTGCTGAAGACGCTGGAAGCATATGACAAAAGCGGAACTATATAATTATTAGGTTTCAGGATTGTAAAGAAATCCAGGTCTAACAACATTAGAGACTTGTTAGCATTTTTTAAAAAATCTTTCGACATACTACTAAATTTTATTATTATTTACCACCGAGTATCTGATTAAGTTTACTGGTCTATTTTTTCTTTTCGTCCCCTTCCACTTCTTGTCTATCAAGTGCCGCCTCCGCTTCCAAATGGTCAATCACGTCCCAGTCCGACGTCTCCACCCGACGCGCGCGCGCGCGTACAATTTAAGTAAATAAATAAAAAAAAAAGTTTTTTTTTAAGTCATTAATTTTTCAACGGACAAAACACCCGCGCGAAATTTTAATTTAATTATTTCTTAAGTAATATTTTCTAAATTAAATAAAAGTGGAATAAAAATGGACTACGATGAAGGTAATTTAATTTGTATAAATTATTTTAAATTGAATTGAAAAAAAAAAAAAAATTTTACTCATATACCTACTTTTGTGAATTTTCCCCCCTCCCGAAAAGGGTCTTCTTGAGTGAAACAATTTGCCCCCTGGCTTCCTGCGTTTATTTTTAACGTCATAGGGCTAAATTTTCGATCTCAATTGGGTCTCCTTTTTTATTAATAGGCTTCACGAGATTTGCCATCCTGAATATTTTACCGATCAAAATTGTACAAGAACACAAAAGAAGAAGTTTCTTTTCCTAGACTTTAAGTAGCTATACTTTATTTTGTTGTACTTTTCATGCAGAACAGATTTAAAAAAATTATATAGAGAGAAATGGGCAGGTTTGAACATGTCTTCATTGCCCTTAACATCCAGAACCTTAAAAATGTATTTTTAATCAAATTTATCTCATAAAGATAATAAGATCAGGGTGTGGACAGTGGCTGATAAGCCTTTCATTGTAGATTTTTTCTTCGCCATTTAGCTATAAGTAAAAATGTTGGTAGGCCTGTCAAAATAAAGGCGTAGCGTAAAAAGAAAAGCCGTCGATAAAAACAAGCGAATGAGCAGGAAACAGGAAGGGCTTTGTGTAAATTCCTATTTCCACACCCTAAAATCACTTCCTTATTCGGTTCTTTATTGTATAGGGAATTAGTTGGCAACACTGATGTTTGCTGGTTTATGGCAACACTGACGATGAGCAACGTATTAAGTTGTGATGTTGGTTGATGACTGTTATACAGGTGTCCCAATTGAGTGGACCAGCAACTTTACGGCAAAGCATTTAGTTTTAGAAAAAAAAAAGTTAAATGCAAACCCTCCTTATTTGGACAAGGAATCGACTCCATTTGGATTTTGGTATACAGGGTGGCGCAGGGAAATGGAACCGTATGTTTTTGATCGATTCTACGCTCAATTTTAAGCAACTTTTACTTACAACTTTAACATTATTTTAGTCATTTTTTTGGTATAAGTTTTGTCTTAACTTGATGGAACATCCGTCAATTAAAAAATGAATTTCGTTTTTTTGGTCAAAAATCAATTTTTCGACATTTTTTAAAGTTTTTCGTCAAAAATTTAAAATTTTTTCTAGGACTAAATGCTTGGCCGTAAAGTTGCTGGTCCATTTAGTTGGTACACCCTGCATACAAGGCTTTGAGAACGGCTGTTGATCGTTGATAAACCAAAATATAATCATAAACATAATCATGATATACGTATGATATACTCTATTTAAGACGTGACTCAACATTCCGTTCCTCCTTTTTAAGATCGTCAGTGTGAAATGGCATTAGGACAGATGTTCTAGTAGATAGATATCTTCTTTAAGCGCCTCTTAACGTTTAGAAAAATGTTTCTCTTAGCAAAGACTCCCTAATGAACAGAGAATTGTACCAACTCAATAACGTACTTTGAGCCCAATGTGATAACTATTCTAAAATGTAATTATTAACACGAAAAAATTGTAATTCTAATTATTTCTATGGTAAAACAATTGAATGCTTCATATTTTAGGTGTGCTTCCACACCTGAGCCTTAACTGCACACCTCCGGCCATAGATGACTTTCCGCGTGATTTTTTCACCGAGTCGGAAAGAGCTGACGGAGCAATTGTACTTCACGTCCTAGCTTCCCTTTACGCATTTCTAGCATTAGCGTTAGTTTGTGATAAATATTTCGTTCCTGCCGTCGAACGAATATGCAAAGGTAAACGACAAAGAGGTAATCAATGATTACGTTTTAACCCAGATATTTAAGCTTTAACATGTCAAACGATGTCGCCGGAGCGACGTTCATGGCGGCGGCGACCTCCGCTCCCGAATTGTTCGTCAATGTCATCGGTACGTTTATAACGGAGGGGGACATCGGGATCGGAACCATCGTCGGATCCGCAGTTTTCAACATATTGGCTGTTGCTGCATGCTGCGGCTTAGGAGCCGGTATGGTACGTACTATCATGGAAGTCACGCTATACCGTTTCAACTAATAAAGACCTACAAGGGATCGCGATGCTCATCATATCCCATACACACATTACTCAATAGTCATCAAGCCTCAACATAATTTTGTGTTCCCAAAATACATCACTTTAGCTATGATATTCACCACCATCTTGGTATTTTCTTATACAAAAATCCCAAAATTTGATGTTCCAAAATGCTTTCTCATTGCACAGAGCTTATGGTTGTATCTTTATCGGTGCGAATGAAATCAAAAGCGTTTGCGTTCATAGGTGATACAACTTCATTGGTGGCCTTTGACAAGAGACTGCCTTGCATACGGCGTAACCGTTACTATCCTGATCTGCATACATGACGAGAGAGTTGAATGGTACGAAGCGTTGGTTCTCGTACTTCTCTACATAGTCTACATCGCGATTATGTACTGGGACAAGAAGATCCAAAGTTGTACTACAGGGAAAAGCGGATCGGAAACAAGCGAGCAGCCACCCACGGCTGCTGTTGGTTGGTACATCCATTTAATATTTATTGTAAACCCTAATAGAATGGGTGTAATTGAAATTTTATTGAAGAAGTCGGAGAAATAAGTGTTGATTCGCCGACGCAGAATGGAAACGTCAAAACTACTCCACAGATTCCTGCAGAGGTAATCGCATCTGTGGACCCACAGGAAACCGGTCGTAAGTACATTGCTAAAAGAATCTTCTTTCCTAATTCATTCTGCAGTCTGGGCAATCGTAAGTTTTCCATATACGGGAATAATGAGAAAAATTGCTTGGCTTCTTGTTCTTCCGATTCACACAGTTTTTCTGATCACAATACCTGACTGCGAGCGTCCAAGGTACGTTACGGACATTAACATTGTTGCCAACCCAAAACCTGTTCCAGGTTCAAAAAGTGGTTTCCGCTAACTTTTCTAATGTGCATTATTTGGATTGGATCTCTATCATACGGAGTGGCATGGATGAACCATCGTGGGTAAATGACCGAAACATCGCACAAGGCTTCCAAGATTTTGATGACGAAATTTTCCAGGGGATACGTTGAAAATTCCTGATTCCGTGATGGGAATAACCTTTTTGGCAGCGGGAACATCAGTTCCTGAGGCAGTCTCCAGTGTTATTGTGGCAAAGCAAGGACATGGATCGATGGGAATCTCCAATTCATTGGGCTCCAACACTTTCGACATTTTACTCTGCCTGGGACTTCCATGGCTGATCAAAGCTTCCTTCTTACCGACAAGCGCTGGACATCATTTCATTGGAATCAACTCGAGAGGACTCGAATATTCAGCGATTTCGCTCCTCTCAACTCTTCTCATGCTCTACATCGCATTCGCATCTAACAAATTCAAACTAGACAAAAAAGTAAATTTTCCTATCAACTGAAACATCATAATTTCCAACTTTTCAGGTCGGGCATACTTGTCTAATAATGTACCTCATGTTCCTAATATTGGCAACACTGATCGAGCTCAATGTTTTCTTCACTGTCAACCTCCCAACATGCGGACGATGAATCTATATTTTTTTTAAATAAAGAACCTCAGGAAAATCAGAAAAAAATGTAAATAAAAGAGAGAAAAAAAAGCACCGACCATACTCAAATTATGTAAATAAAAATATACCAGAGTACCAAACAATTCTGGGCCACAGTATATTATTTTTAAATTGCTGTAAATATGATGCCTCCCGTCCTATACTTTATTAATTTATGTATCTCCATTTTAGAATAAAATTTTATTTTTTAGTTTTAATTAGAAACAGGACTTTTTGCTCACAGATTTAAAGAAAATTTTATAAAAAGACATTTTATTTAAATTAATTTTCTTTTTGATTATAACGTAAAAAACACAAAATAATACAATTATGGCAAATATACAAATTTAATACAAGATTCTTTTTTGTAGATACCTGGTTTTATTTAGGGTTCACCATCACCCCGCCGCCATTTCTTGGATTCTGAGAAAAAAAGAAGCGATTTTATTAGGTTTAAAAAAATGGAAGTTTACCTGTCGGAGGATTTTAACTTTTGATCGGTCCTTTAATGGTCGCCTTCATCATCAATTAGTTCACCTTCTTCGTCTATAAATGAGGAAAAATTTTCATAGGATAGATTAAAAACATATCATTTTATGAGTTTTTATGCACCGATTTTATAAAATTTAAAAACCTACCTTTTCTTCAGGCTGTTCTTTATCATAATCCCCAGCTCGGTAACTATCAGGATTTTTTCCAGGCCTTCGTAGACAAAAAATAACAAATTTTAACCAAAATAAAATTAAAAATCGAAGCTATAAAACAGTGCATGCTGAGAGGTGGCATAAATAAAAAAAAAGTTAAAAAAATAAGTGACTTTTATTAAAAATAATAAAAATATTACAATTTAGTAAATTTCATGCAGGAAAAACCATGCGTATAAAAGTAGTGATTTTCGAAGGTCAGAAAACGTGGCGTCCGACAAATTTCATTTTTTTTTTATCACAGAAATGATTAATAATAGAAATTTGACAATTGACATTAAAAAATAAAATAAAAGTTTAAAACCTCCACAAAACAGATTATTTGTCAACTGCGGCGTATTTTTTTGCTAAGCTTTTAGTTGCGAAATTACAAATTTTTTGACAAAGTTTGGTAAATACGCCGACGGTTAACAGGTTGTGAATGGAAGGAGAAACGGGAGAATTCGGACTCACTGTTTGAACTGTGGACTGTTTGAACTGTGGGGCTTCGTCTTCTTCTTCGGCTCGATTCGCATCCGGTACAGGAATGAACGCGTTGGGTTCACCAATTTGCGCTTTTGCTTGCTCCTGTTTTATGAGGTTGTCTTCGCTGTCTTCCGGAAGTTGGATGTTGTTGACCTCCTGTTCAGGCTCGACGTTCGGCTTATGGAGGACACCGAGCGGATGGGGATTCGGCGGAATCGGTATCTGACCTTGACCTGCGCCCAAATCGTCCACCTTTCCAGGTTGTATCAATGGCACTACACTTTCCTACAAAAATGACATTAATTTTTTCTTTTAGATGTGATATGTTACCTGAGTTGGTTTTTTAGGCATACTACCAACCGCATGCTCATCTTTTTCGAATTCTCGACACCTGGTTTGGCAGAAGAAGCACCATTTACCGCATCAGGGTTTATTCCGGGTGTCGAAGAAAACGTTTTAAACATCGGACCAACCTGAAAAAATTGTTATAAATACCACTGTTGCCAACAAAACCTTACATTAGGTGCGATTTCTTCATTTTCATTTTTCACAGGCGCCACAGATGGTTTTTTCTCCCGACAATCCGAAAGTTCTTGCTAAAAAAAGGTTAGTATATTTTTCAAAACAATAAAAACACTGACTTTTAATTTTTCATTTTCTTCTTTTAATTGGAAATGTTGTTTCTCTAAGTAGTTTCTTCTATCAGATTCAGGTAAAGCTCGCATTTTATATTCTTCGAGTTGTTTACCCATTTGAAGGCAGTCTTCGTGTTTTTTAAACCAGTCGTTTTTCAAATTTTCGATGTTTTCATCGTTCTTTATTTTTTGCGCATCAAGTTCTTTTTTGGTCAGTTCCAACGAAGCTGTTAGACGAGTTTTCTCATCTTGAAGTTTTTCGTTGGCTTCTCTCAATTCTTCGAGTTGACCTTGTAAGTTGTTTTTTTTTGCTGAAGGACGTCGGTTTTTGACGCGAAATCCGTCTCGAGTTGATCTTTGTCGTCTTTGATCTTCTTCTCGAGGGTCTCTTTCGTTTGCTTGTGATCCGATTTTTCTTTATTCAAAGACTTTTCAAGCCTCTCTTTGTACTCAAATATAACTGAAAAACGATAATTTTTAGTCATGAATTGGTGAATTCTGGGGCTTCCAGGGGCATAAACTTCTTAGTGTACATTTGAAAACCCATAGGAAGAAGCAATTAACGTCATCAAGTGACAAAGTTGAAGGCCGATGACATAATCAAAGTAAAGAGAAAGTGAATCAAAATAAACATAAAAATACCCAAAAAAGAAAGAATATAATAAATACCTTGCAGTTGTGCATGAAAAGATTCTTTTTGCTGCGAACATGTCACTAGCTGCTTCTGGGTCTCCGTCAGACGAACCTGCGTCCCATGAAAAACGAAAAGAACGGCGCCCAAAACACAAACCAAGCAGACAAACGCGAACATACGCGTTTTCGCGCCCCTCACCAACCTCGACGATGTCATCACCAAAAAATATTAAAATTAAAACTATTTTCACAAAATAATAAAAAAGAGCATTATTTAAAATTCATCTTCAGAGTCCAATTTGTTTTTCTGTCAATAAGGGTAAGTTAACAGTCTCGTAACCTTCCTTCAATGACACCAACAAAACTTCTATTTCATTTTTCATTATAAATACGTACAAATCAAACATCATTATTTAAAATCACTATAAATCATGAATTTCTATAAACCCTAATTTATTCAAACTTATTTTTTGTATGTTAAAAACAATTTTTTCAATATAGGAATTAATTAGCTTTATGTCCATCCGTGTTAAGTTGGCAACAGCTGATTTAAGAAAGGGGAGTCTTGATAAACACGATACTCGAGTTTTCCGTCTCCTTTTTTTTAATTTCCTTTTTTTCTTTTCTTTTCTTTTTATTTTGTTTTTTAAACTATTAATTTAATAATCAAAAATAAGTTTTGTGCTTAAAGTTTTATGGATTTTTAAAAGCGAAGGCAGATAAGGTAAGCGCACATTGTTTTATTTAGGTTTCACATTTTCAGTATTTATTTTTCTGAATTTCATTAATTTTATTCAATAATCGTAAACTTTTATCTTATATTTATAGTGGGAAAAAGGAATTATTTAAATTTTGCTTTTTAGTTGTCAAAATTAGACACAAAGGTTGTGCAGTTGAGTTGTGCGGGTTTAGCATCGTCAACGCCGGCTTTTTTTTCAATCAACCCCCCTTTTAATTTCAAAATAAGGTTTTTTCATATAAATTTTCTAACTACCCATTTCACAGGTAGGATTATCATTAATTTTGACCTAAATAATTTTATTAAATAAATTGGTAACACTGTAGCATTTAATGCTAAATACGTATTGTCGTAAAACTGTTATGGTTTATTTATTCTTTATGTGTGTCAGTTGGCAGCAATGTGCAAAATGAGCTTTAATTCATTCTTCCTGAAAATTAGTATTACAAATTTGAAACTAAAGCATTTTTTAAATTTCTGTACGTTGCTTGAAAACATTGTTTTCGCCTCTCTCCTTGATTTAATAAATGGCGACCTTGACTTGTAGAATGATGCGCCGTGCTGTTGTCCGGTTAGATTAAAACCATCATAACATTACGTTAAAACATGCTCAAGGATTTTACATCCTCTGCCCCTTAAAAGTTCTCTAAAGTTAGTATAATTTTTTTTTCCCCCGAATCTTCATCGATTATGCTGTTGCAACATTGACTTTCAGTGTTGCCAACTTAAAAAAAAAAGTGGTGCGTAAGGAACATGACTAATTTTAATAGGATTAGATTAGAATTCGGTAGTTCGCCTTATCTTTGTCCTAAAGTTGGACTTCTAAGTCCTTTATCTAACTTTTTATCTGAATCCATCTTATCTCAAATTTAAAAAGTAAAAATAGGAGTCATTGCAATTAGGAATGTTTCTTTTCATCGAAATCTACCTATTTTGATGTGTTTTTAGCTCTGAAAAATAAAAAACGGTTATTTAATTCGGCCGTAGCGAAAACTTCAGGCAGACTGATCTCCGCCATTTTTACGAATTTCAAAGAAAGAATTTCAAGATTCCCATTCAAAGAACTGTAAAATTTTGGTGAAAATCGAATGAACATTGTGGCTAATGTTTAGTTTTCCCAAAACACGTGAGGCCGCAATTTTCATCGGATTTTCCCCAATTTTCTTACAGATTTTCCTTCTGAAGTCTGTTTTGAAAATTTGAGCTTTTTTTCGAATTCACAAAAACTGCGGCGATCTGTTTGTCTATAGTTTTGATTAACGCGCCACACCGGCTGTAATATAGCACTTACACGGCCGAATATAGCACTTACACAGGCCAGAATGTACTTACACCGGCCAGAATGTAGCATACACGGGCTAATATAGCACTTACACCGGCCAGAATGTAGCACTTACACGGCCAATGTAGCACTTACACGGCCATAATATAGCACTTACACGGCCTAATATAGCACTTACACGGCCAGATGTAGCGCATACACGAGCCTGAATATATACTTACACCGGCATAATATAGCACTTACACCGGCTATAATATAGTACTTACACCGGCTATAATATAGCACTTACACCGGCTATAACATAGCACTTTTTGATTAGATTTTTAGGTACTATTAGTCAGTTTTTCACCAAATTTTCACTGATACTCCTTATATTAAATATAATTTATGAAGGGGGGGGGGGATTCTAATAGGTAGAAATTATGGCTTCTCTCACCTTTTCCGTGTTGTCTGGCTGGGCGAAGATTTACTATTTTTCTCAATTTTTTTTCGATAGTTTATTCATGTAATTATTCAATTTTCCTACTTTGAGGAAGTTCCAGCACCAGACTATTTTTTTTTTTCAAGGCCGTCCCATCTTCACCAAATTTTCACCGAATATTCCTTACTTATAATAGCTTTGTTCCAACCGCAGTTTGATACAGGTTTGGAACTCCTGGAGCATACGCAGAAGGACCTAGACGTCAAATCGTTTGTCCGTCAAATCTGACGTGCAAATACTCTGCGCATGCTCCAAGAGTTTCAAACCAGTTTTAAACAGCGGTTGGAACAAAGTTATTAATTTAAAATACATATTTTGAAGGGGGGGGGATCTCGAATACTAGGAAGAAATTCGGGCTACACTAGTTACGTGTGGCCAGACTGGACGAAGACTTTTATTTTTTACTTCAATTATCCTCAGATGTATTTTCAGACTTTTATTTTTCAACCTCAAAAAAATAAAATTTCACAAAAAAATGTAGGTTTCGTCGAGGGAATGTTTACGGTTAAAAATGTAGTTTTTAAGTAGTAAAATATATTTGTAGTTATATTATAAATAGATATTTAAGTTTGAAATATTTTTAGAAAAATAGCTTCTGAATGATATTATAGGAAAGGTTAGTGAAAGGCTAAAAATGAAATAAAAGAATGTGGTTCATTTTAGATTAGAAGCTTTAAAAACTTCGGCAGGTTGAGATGTTTATTTAGCCACCACTGTTGTTATTATTTTACTCAATAATTTAGATGTTTCATCAGGTTTTTATTGATTTTACTGATTTTGAAGGTGGAGATTTTTTAATTTTTTCTCCGAACCAAATGATTTAAAACGTAAGGAATTTCTTTCTTCGGGGGTTCGTCCTTACCGAAGGGGGGCATGACGTCACGTCCCCCCTCCTCATGACGTCCCTTCCCCCTCGGCTCGTCGCCGGCTACCCTTTTCCTCTAATTCCCAAACGGAAAACGACGGAAACGCACGAAAAGAGCCGAAAGCCGAGACGAGCCGACCAGACACGGGCAGTTCTCTCGGTGGCGTGCCCTGCTCCGCCTATCTCGCACCGTTAACCGCGTTTGTTTTATCATTTTTTTTATTTTTCTTTATTTTTTTATTTTCACTACATTTTATTTTTTGTGCCTATTCTGTGATTTACCCTCGTGCCTACTCATTAAATTTTCAAAACAAAAATTTAAAACCTCGTTTATTTAATATTAACAACAAATAAATCTCATATAAAGGAATAATTAAAAACTAAGGTAAGACATTAATATTTTTGTGTTTCTCTTTTTAATTGTTTTTAAAAAATATAATTTAAATGGTCGTTAGGGGTGGAAAAATATTGTTTACGTCGGGTTTATTGAGGGTTATCTCCACCCCTCTGTATTTTTAAAACTAGGAACCCCCTCTTTTTATTTTGTCTTTTGAATTTTGAATTCTTTAAATCTTTATTATTTAAAGGGATTAATTAATTTTTCCGTAGAACGGCCATTTTATTTACCTCCCCGTTGTCCTTGGATAGTCACCCGAATCTCCCTGTTTTTCCTTCTTATTCAAATTCGTTTTTATCGTGCTGAAAAAATTGTTTTGGTGAAACTGTTTAATCCAGTTGGCAACAATGTCATCAACATGTTGGGGGAGAGGCTAAAATATAAATTTTGTTCTACAAGGGGATATTTAAGGGTGGATGTTTTTTTTTCGTATACAAATGTTGCTTATTCATTTCATTTTAAGTTTTCATCACTTTTTGAAATTATAAACTGGAAAAATGGGAGCGTGTGGTGTGCAATTTCTTTTTATACTTTCCTAAAATCTTGGGGTTGTTTCCTGTTAACCCTGGTTAAATTTACACAAAAAGTTTTTCCTTAGAATCTTAAAATTCTAATAGATTTCACTGTTTTCCCGTTCCCTAATTGTCTTCATGGAAATTTTGTTGCTTATATTGTTTCACAAAATTACTCTTATTGTTGTTCAATTAAACTCGGTGTTGCCAACTTGACGAGAAAAGTTAAAATTTGCGAGCATAAAGCTGTTCTTTTTTTCTAAATCTCAAATCCAATTTTACAGTATTGTCGTCAAATGAATGGAATCTGATAAAATACGTACTTATAAATTCAGTGATCACAAATCAATCTTATAAACTCACACTGGAATTCAGTGTTCCCAACTTAGCGAGAAAAAGTAAAATTAACGAGACAGAAAGGTGTTTTTCTCACATGTTATAAAGAAGGTTATAAATTCCCGGACTACAACACCCCTGACCAATAAGAAAAATTTGACCCCCCTCAAAATCGAATAATATTAGCTTTGTTGCAACCGCAGTTTGAAACTCTTTGAGCATGCGCAGAAGGATTTGGACGTCATATTTGACGTCTTCGTTTTCCCGTCAAATCTGAAGTCATCTTACCTTAAATTTGACGTGCAAATCCTTCTGTGCATGCTCCAGGAGTTTCAAACTGCGGTTGGTACAAAGCTGCTGGAATAACCTGCCGGAATAACCTGCCATCCCTCTATGTAGATTTTTCTAGCGAAATCGAAAAATTCCGAAGTCTCTAAAATTGGAAATACGTAGATTTT
Organism: Orius insidiosus; assembly: GCA_014119065.1. Classification (NCBI taxonomy): domain Eukaryota; kingdom Metazoa; phylum Arthropoda; class Insecta; order Hemiptera; family Anthocoridae; genus Orius; species Orius insidiosus. Next base: position 24,079 of record JACGAQ010002127.1, on the reverse strand, counting down.
TTCTTCTTCGGAATGCTGCCTATTTTTTAAATAACTTTTTTTATTTGAGCTGAGATTTATTAAAAATTGTAAGGTAACATTTTGAATTTACATATTTAAAGTCTTGCAATTAGGACGACTATGTTGGCAATATTGTCAAATGCGTTTATAATATCGCCTGATTTATCCTTTTTCTGAGCTCCTAGAAATGGCCAATACCCCGAAAATTCCTCCAAGTTGGCAATACTGATATCTATGTAGTTGTATGTAAAAAAAGCGAAATAACTAATTATTTAGTTCTGTAAATTTTTGATATCTTTATTTGAATTTTATTATCTGAAAAGTCAATAAAATTTGGGTTGCTAAATATAGTTTTATTTTCTGAAAAACTCTGACGTTTCTTTCTGTTTTATGCTAGTCAGAGGTGCCTTGTTATGTTGGCAACACTGCTAATTTTTGTTTCACTATTTCGATTCCTCTTCACAAGCCAATAAAGTGAGGGTTGAAAAATGTGGCTTTATTTCTAGAAAATCCGGATAACCTACAAATAACGTAAAATCATGACACGTATTAAGAATTTTTCATTTATTTTATTTTTACAACCCTCATTTTTTTTCTTCGTTTTAAATATCTTGCAAATCTCATCTGTATGTAAATGAGAAGAAAATGAAACAATTTTTTAAAAAATATATGCCCCCATTTTTTCGTGCGTAGGTGGTCAGCCTTCGACTCACGATGTTGGGGTTCAAATCCCCCGACTGTGATAAGCTTTTATCGGTGGCAATATGGCGGAAAACCGACCTTTTCCAAATACCCTGTTCTCTATTAAATGTAAACAAATTTGCAACTTGTAAATAATTTTATAACCTTTATTTTACAACTTAAATATAGTTAATCAGCTCGTCTCAGTTTTAATTTTGTCGTTGATAATGTTTGGACCCTCCCAAGACAGGTGTGCTAACGTTGGAGGGTGTCGGAAAACGCCCCTCCATTTTCAAACGCTCCCAACCCCTTTTATAAACCCGTTAAGTCTCCTTTTTCAACAACGATCATGTCCATCCTCCGATATAAAACTGTTTTCTAAATTTTTCGCCTTCTTAATTATTTTTAAAAAATTTCCCCAAAAACGGCCTATTTTAATATTCAAAATTTTCAATTCTAACATTAAAATGACCCCTTTGCCTCGGTGGTGGTGACTCGAGAAGTATAAGAGTAATAATGACCATTGGCTTCTCATTGCCACTCGCTACTGCAGGAAAAAAAATCACTGTTGCCAACTGTCGCAAATTATCCCTTTCTTTTTAAAAAAGGCTTTATGGCGACTCCGTCTTCTTGATCCGTTGAAACCCTTTTTAATCACTTAATTTTTGGAAAGTAATCATCCCAAAATATAAATATAAAAAGGAAAAAAGGATAAATAAAAAAAAGGAAGTTAATAGATCATTTCCCTCCTAACTAATTAACTTGCGTAGTTGAAACTTTGAATTAGTTACCTACTTTTTTTTTAAGTTATATAAATAACTATTAAAATAAAACTTTTATAATAAATGGTTTTTCGTATCATTTATTTTAAATATGTATTATTAAATGTAAAAGTTTTTTCATACTATTAAAGTAAAACTTATATTATTTTCGTCGAAATTAAATGATTTTAGCTTTTAAAAAGCCCGGCCGTACATTTAAGTTTTTTGTAGAGAATTTGCAGTTTATAAATCATCGATTCTCATCGGGGGCCACCCCAATACGGGGGTGTTAATATTTTTTTTGCTATAAAAGTTTTATCTCAAAAGATAAGTTATTTTAGATACAAAATATTTGTTAATGTTGTGAAAAAAACTTTTCAAAATAAAAGTTAACTGCTATTTTCGACCCCAGGTAGAATTGAAGTCGGATTTTTCCCATATTGGGAAAGGCTGCCGTCGACCCAAAAATTCTTACGGCTCATTTTTGAATGAATCATCTTCTACTAATTTTCTCGCAATTTTCTTTAGTCGGTGAACAATAAATTAAAGAGGGCGATTTTTGAATTTCGAAAAAAATGGCGGAGATATGTCTGTTTGAAATTTTAAAAAATTCGCTGCGGCCGAACCGTTGTCCGATTTTCACCAAATACTCCTTTATGAATTGTTGTAAAAAAAAAAAAATCTCATTTTAGTAGGGAAAATTTCATACTTCCACCCTTACGAGAGGGACATCCCTTGGGCAAAAAGCCCATTATTTCTACCTTGATATGTACTTAAAAAATTTTTCGAAAAGAAAAAACAACTTGGAATTTTTATTTCAGTTCCAAACTTTAAACTGTTGTTGGATGACTCTTGAGCGATTGTAAAGTTTATTTGATATTAAAAGAATTTTCAAAAAGATTTCCATCGCAGGAAACTTAAAAAAACATTATTTTTTATTTTTTTCTCCCTTCCTCAGAAGGGTTGAGTTCATATAAGTTTCGTTGTTAAAACCTCTATGCGTTGACGGTCTAGCATCCTCAGCGCCTGAAACCACGTGGCCCCGTTCCATTATCTCATTAGTCATTAGTATTTTAACCTTTAAAAATTATTTGTTGTAATTTTTAACTAGCTATTTTATCAATTTTCGATTTTTTTTTTGTTACCCTTTTATTCGAACATAACCTAAATATATCTTTTGCATTAAATCAATAATTTCTTGATATTGACAAAATTGAGACCAAAGTTCAAAAAAATAAACCACAACTTTATTTATGATTTTTTAATTATGCATTATATTTTAGCATAGGATAGTACTCTCGATGATCCACAAAAAAGGGGACAAAGAAGACCCCAATAATTATCGTGGAATAGCATTAGTAAACAATGTAGTCAAGATTTTTACTATGATTCTGAAGAAAAGGCTAGGATGCTGGCTAGATGTCAATGATATTATCCCTGAGACACAAGCGGGATTTCGCAGTGGCCGAGGGTGCAATGACAATCTGTTCATTCTCTCTTCCTTGATTTATAATCACCTAAGATTGCCGCGTAGAAAGGTATTTGCGGTTTTTGTCGATTTTAAGGGAGCTTTTGACTCCATTGATCATTGCCTTCTTTGCTCCAAACTGAGCTGCCTTGGCATCTCTTCTAAGTTTATTAGGACCATAATGAATCTTTATAGTAATGCTGTGGTCCGGATACGCACCAATGAGGGTTTGACTCCCAAATATGATGTCTCTGAAGGAGTCCTTCAAGGAGAAACTCTCAGTCCCGACCTTTTCAATATCTTCTTAAGCGACCTAGAAAGTTTCCTAATGAAGGAGGGATGTAAGACAGTTAATATAGACTCTTCTGGCATTATGTGTCTTGCCTATGCGGATGACCTCGTGCTCTTCGCCGACACCCGATTTGAGCTCCAAAAAAAACTATCCTCATTGCAAAAGTACTGCCTCAATAATAAGCTAACTATCAACATCAATAAAACCAAAATCATGGTTTTTAGTAGAGGGGGCGGAGTAAGGGGTATTCATTCTGGCTGGGCGACCAAGAAGTGGAAATTGTTAAGTCATACAAATATCTAGGCGTTCTTTTCTCCTCATCTGGTCTGTTCTCCAATGCGGCCAACGATATGGTCAAAAAGGCCCAAAATGCCACCAGTTCAGTCTTGCACCTCTTGGCTAACTCGAAATGCCATTCATGGGAATCCAGAATTCGCCTCTTTGATTCCATAATAGCGAGTACTCTCCTTTACTGCTCTCCGGTGTGGTCGCTCCGATATTTAAACGACGTCGAGGTCGTCCAAACTAGGTTTACAAAAGGCTTCTTAACCTCCCGAAATCTACCCCTAGCTATGCTGTTAGGCTTGAAACGGGGTCATCCCATCTTTTATTAGAATTATTAAATACAGCATTATATGGCTTTGCAAAATTCTCAAAATGCCAAAAGACCGCCTCCCCCGTCTTGCCTACGACCGTCAGTACGCTCTTGACATGAGCGATACCTCGTCCCTGAACTACAACTGGGTCTCTCAAATCAAAAAATCTTCGTCGATTATGGGTTCTCTGAAATCTGGAACTCGCAGGACCCCAATCTTTTTGCCCTTAAAATTGAAACGATCACAGAGGCGATCCAGAAGACTGCATATCTTGCTGACCTAGAAGCTCGCTCCAATACAAGATACTGTCCTTTATATAAATCCCTTTCCCTTGTCCCTAATTCCGTTCAGCCATACCTCCTCAAAAAAATTTCCATCCACATCGTCCGAGTTCAGGCTCAGGTCAGGCTCTCCAATGTTCGCCAAATCTTTTTGAAACTAAATGGTGACAAGTATACATGGGACCCGAATGAAATTTGCACGATTTGTAACATGAAAAGTAAGGAAGATTTGTCACACGTTCTCTTTTATTGCAGTGCTTACACCTTTTTACGTCCTCCAAATTTTATGGTGAATTATCCTCCTTCCTCTCAGATGCTAACGGGGCAGATCACCAATTGTTCAAGTTTCTGAGATCGGCTATGCTTGTTAGATCTTTTATAACGTCGGAATCTAGTATTGATTAATCGCTTATGAACGTTTCCACCTTGTCTCTATGAATTTTTAGTCAATCTTCAACTTTATTTTCTCGAATGGTTCTACTGTATTTTATTTTCTTCTCTTCTGTTCTTTCGAATTGACAGAGTTTTTTTTTTCTTTTTTTTTTCTTTTTTTTTTGCTTCTCAAGAAAGCTCTTTCATTTTTTTTTTCAATTGTCTAACTTATCTAATTTTCACTCATGTAAATATATATGTACACTCATACCATCCAAACTCTATTGTACAGGGGAAGATCCCTAAAAACAATAAAAACTATTCTATTCTATTCTATTCTATTCTATATTTTAGCATAGGATTAAAAATTGTGAGTAAAATATGGGTATACAAGTAGGACGGTGAAAGTGATAGTCTATAAATAGACGAAGGAATAAGGGAGAAAAACAGGGTGATTAGCTTATGAAAAAAGATTTTTTTTTCTTCTAGCCAGCAAGAAAATTCTTTTTATCTGAAGTCCCGTTATCTCTAGGTGACGTTATTAAGGATGAAATTCTTTAAAATAAAGATAAGGGTTTATATTTCAATAAATAAAAAATTTATAGTATGTCTTAAAACTTTCTTTTATTAGTTTAAACTACGGGGTCCGGAGACCTTCCCAAAAACCCGACATGGAGGGTATCTTAATAACTTCTGAAGTTAAAACGTTGAAATAAGGACAATCGAAAAGACTTTTAGTTTTTAAAGTTAACTATTTATTATTGCCACTAATAATGAATAAATATTTTTGTTTGTTTATCCATTAGCTTTAGATTAATTCTTTGATTAAATATTATTCTCTCTAGGCTACAAGACCGATTTGGTCTTGAAATTTAAATAAATCGAAAATATTTAGTTATGATGTGTAAATTTATTAAACAGTGAAACCTTAAAATCCGTATTTAGTGTTTGTTTTCTTTAATTTTTTTTGTTTATTTTTCTTATTTTATTTTGAATGGTGTCGAAGCTGCTTTCATGATACGGTTAGAATCCGTTTTATAGTAGGAGTCGAGGGGGCTACGTCGACCAAGGTCAGCCGAGTCCTCCCCCCTTCTCGGACCTACTGAAAAATCAACTTTTATTCCACAATAACATTTCCAGGTTATAAAAAAACGTACGTTTGTGGGCGTGATTTTCATCAGTTTTTCCCCTCGAAAAACTCTCTGCGTTTGGCTTCAAATAGATTTTTCGTCAAAACTCCCTCTCATTGGACATATTAAAAGTATATACTAGTTTGAAGAGCTTCCAACGGAGACTTCCTTGAAGAGAGGTAAAAATAGAAGGGGGAAGTATAATGGGGAGGGGAAGTATAAGGGCCAAAACAATTTCCAAGTTTTTTAAAAAATTAACCGAGTTTTTTTTTCGAAATATTTTCTAAATTTTCTTTTTTAAATTTGCGCTTTTTTTTTCTGAAAAATTTTTCAAGTTCTTTTGTTCGAAAATATTTCTATGTGCAAGGTAGAAATAAAGGGATTTTTCCCCAAGAGAGGTCCCTCCGTAATGGGTGGAAGTGTGTGAAATTTCTCCCTACTAAAATGATAATTAATGTAAAAAATGATAATTTTTTTACATCAAAAATTTTTAAAAATATAAGGAGTAATTGGTGAAAATTTGGTAAAAATCGGACCGACAGTTCGGCCGCAGCGAATTTTTTAAAATTTCAAACAGACATATCTCCGCCATTGTTTCGAAATTCAAAAATCACCCTTGTTACTTTCTTGTTCACCGACTAAAGAAAATTTGGTGAAAATCGTTTGAAAATTGTGGCCGTAAAGTATTCCGGAAAATGCTACGGCCGGCCGGCACCACAGACAAATTTGAGATCGGTAAAGATCAAATTTAGAACCTCCGGGGTCTGGAAGACCCTTCCCCAAAAACCCGCCATGGAGGGTATCACAATAACTTCTTTAAGGAAGTTAAAAAAGGCAAATTTCAGCTTCACTTCCCTCAGGGCTTTTGAAATATCGTTATTCTTTGTTTTTTCCTTTAAATTAATTAATTTATTACTTAAAAACATAATTAAATTCCAAATTAATGGAATTTCATACCTACTTAGTTTAATTTATTACATTTAGTTGGCAATATTGCTTTCACATCTACCTTTTAAAAAGAAGGGGGAAAAGAAGCAACATAAAGCTCATGTGACTGATAATTTACCAAGGCAAAATAAATTAAGAAATAAACTACAATAAGAATAAATAAATTATAATTATAACAGCACCAACAACTAAACAACGTTAACGGCGTCGGAAAACAACAAAAAATGATATGACCATGACAGTGACAATGAAAATAATAATATTAAAATAAAAGGAGCATTTGGTGAAAATTTGGTGAAGATCGGACGAATAGTACGGGCATATAGAATTAAAAAACAAACTTAAAACTAACAATCTTCGCCAAAAAGATAAAAAAAATTCCAATAATTCTCAAACTTTTTTACCTAATTCGGACTGCTGAAGATTACGGCCACTTGCCAAATTTACCTATAGGGTCTTCAAGATCCCTTCCTTAAAACCATTTAACAAGGGTATCACAATAACTTCTTTTGGTTTATTATCCTGAGAAGAAAAGATAAATTTACCTCAATTTGACGTATAGAATTTTTTTCTGGTTTTTCTTTAACCCATGTATAGCCACCCTGGGCTTTCGCAAGGGGGAGCGGACCGGGCTCAGGCGGAGGCCTCTCTCGCTTTGGCAGTACATACGTGGTCTGATCAAAAAGTTCCGGAACTTTTGAATTTGCGCGCGAACGGAGGGTCGCAGAAACCCCGCGATGGTCTCATATGTTAGCTTTACTCTTCCTGAGTCACGTGGAATTTGGCTGATTGCTGTAACCTTCTTAGTTCTCGAGTTATCGCATTTTTAGTGAAGCGAGATTTTCGTCCGCGGCGATTTTTACGATGAACGCGAAACAGGAGCAGCGCGTGTGTGTGAAGTTTTGCGTTAATTTGCGAAATCTTTCTCGGAAACGATCAAACCTTTGACCGAGGCTTACGGGGATGAAACCATGGGTCGTTCAAGGTGTTATGAGTGGTACCAGCGATTCAAACAAGGCAGGATGTCCGTCGAAGATGACGCCCGTTCCGGGAGACCCTTAACGTCCACATGAGGACGCTCATGTGGCCCAAGTGAACGCCCTGGTTCGTTCAAACCACCGTCTGACTATCCGTGAAATGGCTGATGAGTGTCGGATATCCTACGGATCATGCCAGGAAATTTTGACCCAGAAATTGGGGATGAGAAGGGTCGCAGCGAAGTTCGTCCCGAGGCTCATGTCGGACGACCAAAAACAACACCGTGTTGCAGTTTGCCGGGAGCTTCTGGAAATGGCCAATGCCGGTGAAAACTTCATGAAACCTATCATAACTGGTGATGAAACATGGGTTTATGGTTATGACGTTGAAAACAAGGTGCAATCACTTTTTGACATCGATTATCGTAAAATTGCCGCGGACGAAAATCTCGCTTCACTAAAAATGCGATAACTCGAGAACTAAGAAGGTTACAGCAATCAGCCAAATTCCACGTGACTCAGGAAGAGTAAAGCTAACATATGAGACCATCGCGGAGTTTCTGCGACCCTCCGTTCGCGCGCAAATTCAAAAGTTCCGGAACTTTTTGATCAGACCACGTACTTTATAGAAATAAGAAAATTTATATTAACTTTCGAAAAAATCGCTTCAGAGCTTAAAACTCAGTTCCCTCTTAGGTCTTAAAAATTTATTAGTGGGTAAATTGTACCTAAGTTTAAATTATAATTTAGGAAGCGCAAAATCTAGTTTTAAAAACTAAAAGAACTGGTTCCCATTTGAAAATAAAGACACTTTTAAAGTGATTTAAGGGCGTATTTGTTTAAAATGAAGACGTTCACCCACCCAAATCGGAAACTTGTGGGATGTTTTCTGGGACTTAAGTATAAAAGTGCCACCTCTGCAGGAATTAATTAACTTCCTTAAAGAAGTTATTGTGATACCCTCCACGTCGGGTTTTGGAGAAGAGTCTTCCAGACCCCGCAGGGTCAAATCGATATTGATCTTTACCGATCTCAACTTTGTCTGTGGTGCCGGCCGGCCGTCCGTAACATTTTTTTCCGGAACACGGAAAAATGGTATGTCTGTTTGAAATTTTAAAAAAATCGCTACTGCCGAACCGTTGGTCCGATTTGCACCAAATTTTCACCAATTACTCCTTAAATTTTTTAATAATTTTTGGTGTAAAAAAAATTACCATTTTTTAATTATTAATTATCATTTTAGTAGGGAGAAATTTCATACTGCCTTACGAGAGGGACCTCCCTTTTTTAAATATCATTATAGAAAAATCATTTCTAATGTCATAATCACCTTAATAGAAGACCTAAAATTACGTGAGTTCCACACCAAATTTTAATTTTTCCTTCCTATAATTTTGAAATAAAAAATCAATTTTAATTCCAAAATCAAAAAATGTCTCCAACACCATCGGAAACAACAATCCCGTAGGAGTAGTCTTGGAGTTGAAAAAGAAGATTTAAAAAAAATATCTGAAGGGGGTGTATTTATTTTATCTTCATATTTTCTGAAAACATTTTTCTGTTGAAAAATTTTCCCCCTTCACAAATTATTTTCAAAAAGCGCTCAATGAAGTTGAAGGTGTATTGATTTAAGTTAAAGTGAACGAAAAAATTAATTTATAAATATAAATTCAATCCGATGATGATGAAACTTCGGACGATTTTGAGCCTGAGGCTTCATCGTTCCTGATTTTTATGACGATCACGCAGTGGCCATCTGAGGATTCTTAAGAATTTATTTAAACTTTTCCAAGTTACAGTTAAACTTTTTTTCCAGTCTCTCTTCAAAATAAAGTCTTTTAAACAATAATAATAAATAAATTTTATTTTCATAATTTTTACATTTTTTATATAATAAATACAAAAAACGACGAATTCATTGTTCCTCAGTAAAGTCTCTTCGTGAAAAAATTAACCTAAAATGACCTTGATCTCTCACTGTTCATTGGTAAATCGATATGATTACCTTTTAAATAATATTCGGCCTAGTTTTTTTTTTTAAATGTTAATAGCTTTGTTCCAACCGCAGTTTGAAACTGGTTGGAAACTCCTGGAGCATGCGCAGAAGGACTTAAACGTCAAATATGACGTTTCTCAAATCGTTTGTCCGTGAAATCTGACGTGCAAATCCTTCTGCGCATGCTCCAGGAGTTTCAAACTGCGGTTGGAACAAAGCTAATATTGCTTAAATTGAACAACCCTTTTGTTTTTTAATCTGTTTACATTACTGATGGATTCGTATTTCACAGTTTTCGGTCATCACTTTTTATTTTAAAAATTTTAATACCTAGCACTTTCTTATTTCATTGTACACCGTAAGTTCATCATTCAGTGTTGCAAACCGAACAGTTGAAGATCACCTGATTTGAGCTTTTCTTAACTTCATTTTCTCCCTTTATTTCCTTTTATTTTAAATTTCTGTTCTAGGAAATCTATGAATAATCCATAAACCAGATAAGACCTATACATTCAAGAAAAATAATAGACTTATCTAAAACTTATCGCCGAAACCCCTCCTTCCCCTTCAAATTATATTAACACAAAAATTTGATTATTTAGGATATAATTTTTTGGTAGATTTTAAAGTAATCATTATTATCGTACTCATTTTTATTTTTAAAACGAGAAAATAAGTATTTTTAAAATTAGAATTTCCGAGAAGCAGGAACTCATCCTTAGGGTCAATTCTTTATTTTTATTTTTAAAAATTTTAATCTGCGATAAAACTAAAGTTTTAATTCTCAAAAAGGAATTTATTGTAAAAAAAAATAAGGTGAAAAATAAAATTTATATGTATTTTTTTTAAAAAGCATTTAAAATCCGGTGATGATGAAACTTCGGACGATTTTGAGCCTGAGGCTTTATCGTTCCTGATTTTTATGACGATCACGCAGTGGCCATCTGAGGATTATTTTGAGCAAAAAAAGTTTAAAGTCAAAATTGTGACACCCGTAGACCCCGGGAAAACTTAGATTTTGTTAATTATTAGCTTTGTTCCAGTTTGAACTGGTTTGAAACTCCTGGAGCATGCGCAGAAGGATTTGACGTCAAATTAGACGTCGTTCAAATCGTTTGTCCGTCAATCTGGTCTAAATCCTTCTGCGCATGCTCAGGAGTTTCAAACCAGTTTCCAAACTGCGGTTGGAACAAAGCTTATATCTAACTTAAAAATATCAAACCCTATTTCTTTTTCTTCCGTCTTCTCTTGTCTTAAAATTTGCGAAAATAGTGAAGATCTGTTTTTGTTTTGCGCTGCTATCGTATCTTCGACAGCATATTATTATCAGCAGGTTTTCTCAAAATATCAGCCTAATTTTCTCAAAATACCGAATTTTTGTGTAAACCATTCAGGTGTAAGGGGAATTTTTTTTCTTTATTTTTAGCTAATTTAAAATTTTCGTTAATCAGCCGGTATTGGTTTTCAATTTGTCCGGGTTTTTGTGCTACAGGGTTTCGTAAAAATTAAAAAAGTTTAGATTATTAATAAAGAATAAATTTAAGTTAGCATTTCGTTGTTCTCCCCATATTGGGGTGAAGACGTTCTTGTCAGAAAAAAAAGTCGGTAAAAATGCATTTTTTGTCTAAAAACCTTAGATATCAAGGTTTTTTTTTCACGTTTTATAGAATGTCGATCTTGTCTTAATTCATGGTTGCTTCTCCCCCCGCGTATTGATCTTTTCCGGACCCGAGTTCTCTTTAGGTTTAACATTTCTCTCATTTTTTATTTCACATATTCAAAATTGAACCGTAGGAATAATTCCTGATTACTTTTTTTTATTATGTTTCTTCTAGACGTGAAAGGGGGGCTTCCCCAGCCATCTCTAACCCCATTTTTCTTACCTGAAGAATCCCCTGCGTCCTTGGAAAACATAAAAGTCTCTAATACAATTCTTTTTTTTGTTACAGTTTTTCCCTCACCAGACTGAAATGGAAGGGATTATGAAATTTCACTGTAAAAGAAGGTAAATCTTTTCAAATTCACTTTTTTTTTTTCTAAAATAAGGTCGCCAACTTTTCGGGCTAGTAAGCGTTTTTTCGATTTTTATATGACGTAATTAAGAAAAAATAACTTAAGAGAACTTCGAGTAATAAAAACACTATTTTTTTCTTTTCATTTAAACCCAAATACGAAATCGATTTAATATAACGTAAAATGGCGACGTTATACAAAATGTGAATAATGGAAAATTGTTTTTTTGGCTAATCGTAGCTATCTCTAAAACTAGTGGATCTGGAATGGGAAATTGGGAGGGAAAAAAAGAAAATAAGTAGATTTTGGAAGAAAAGAAATCTACCTAAAAACCATCTGTGAAAAGTCGAGTCTGATGTACATCAGTACATGTACGATAGAATCTGATGGTTTTTTTGATGTTGAATTGTTTTTTGCAGTTGACACGTGGTAGGATGTCGTCCGCAGCTGTCGAGGAGAGCTTCCTCTCGGACACTTCGACGGAGAACGTGGTCGACATCGATCTTCTCAACGAGGAGGAGCTTCTCCGTACGCCGCCGGGCGAAAAGCTCTACTCGCTGGGCGATGTCGAAACGCCGCCGACCCTTCAAGGGAGCGAAATAAACTCGACGACGAACGGCCTCGAGATCGCTCGCGATCCGGTACCGCTCAGCGTCACCGAAGAGGTCGATTCGACGACACAAGACGTCGCCGATCCAAAGACTGCCCAAGAATCTGTGATAGAGAAATCCGAAAACGAAGTCATACTCGAAGAAAACATGTTCGAACCCATCAGCGTCAAAGTCTTCTCCATGTCGAAAACCGAAGAAGATTTCAAAAACTGCCAAATTTCTCAGAAGATCCCCAACAACCTCGTTTTAGAATTTAACCAAAAAGAGACTGAGAAAAACGGCGAGTCTTACAAATGCGTTAAAAGCTTGCTCAATACGAAGAGCCCGGAAATGAACTCATTTGAAAAGCTCACGTCCATCTCGGACGTCTCCATCATCCCCATCAACCCCGAAAGAAAGACTGATTTAGATATTAAAGACCAAAAATGGAGTATAATGAAAAGGAAGGAAATGAGGCCGAAAAAAGCGGTTCCGATGCTTGTCCCGAAGCCGACTCCTCCTCCTGTTCAGCCCGAACTTCTTCATCCCCTTAGGATTTTACGCGTTCCTCAATACGGAGAAGAGAAAAAACCTTCGAGCTCTTTGAGGCCGACGGCCCTCGTTAATCCATTTCCCGCCCAGACTGACGTCAAACCCCAAGAAACTCCAACCGAAACTCGGACCGGATCCCGAACGGATCATCCAACTGGGCCCCCAAAGAAGCTCTCAAAGGTAACTATTGTTAAAATTTAGGCGTTCAGGTTATTCTACGATAACTGTGCTGTAGGTTTCTCCCCCAGGTTGACCCGATCTGGCCACCCTAAAAGTCAGCGAAGGCTCCCTCCCCTTCCATTGGGTTTGCTAAACGTAATGCCAAAAAACAAATTTAATAGGCCCAAAATCGTCCTTTCTGCCCCGTTTTTAGTGTTTTTTAAATTTGAAATTGGCCTAGTACACAGTAATCTATAATTCTTTGTTTTTCTCCGAACGTTATGACCCAAATCTAGCTGGGACTGTCGGCTAGAATTGAAGGCCTCTGAAGGTCTAACCTATTAATATATTATTACTTGGGTTTTTATTTTAATGGGTTTTTTCGTGGTTCCGGGGAGGAATAGGTGGATTTTCCACGTTAGTCAAGTGGCTCGGAGAGGTTGTTGAACCTTGATTCCCGGAGTCTCTCTCTTTCTAATTGTAAACCCGGCCTCCCTCTTCCTTTTCCCCTACCCCCGTCTTTTCTACCTTCCTCGTACTCTCAACTCGAGAAACAAAATCACTTAAAACATCACTAAAATATCCGTAGTACTTTAATAATTATACAACTTTTTGTTTTATAAATTATTACTCAAAAATTAATTATTAAAAATATTTATTTTAAAAAGTAACAATTTGAATAGCGTATTTGATTTTCGAAGATTATATTTTCAAAATTAATTAAATTTTTGATTATTCCTTTCTTGCTTTTATTAACTTCAATTTTAAGGGAGAGACCAAAATTGGGGTTTTCAGGGTCGACAATTCCGTCTGAACGGGAAGTCTTGAGTTTTAGCCTAACCGAAGCGCCTTGATCGTAAAAAAGAGAAAGCTCCGTTGCCGAGAAACTGGGTTGCCTCTTTTCTACGATTTTCTGGGGTGAAAATAATTAAAAGAAAGTTCCGAAGCTTGAAATAACGGCAGAATTCAAGGGAAAAAATGTTGGAAACCTTTATATTTTAAAGAACTAATTTAAAAATGATCTTTGAAATAGTGTCAACCCTATTAGACTTCAGAGCAAAAGGTCTATTTAATGTTTAACATTATTCTTGTTATTGATAAAAATTAGTTATATGTCATCTAATTTTTTCCTTTATTATTATTTTTTAGACAAACAAAATGTTAGCGTGGAAAGTGTACAAGCAAAAAACATTCCAACGATTCATGACTTTTCGAAACAGATCTCATCAAAGGCTCCGCAGAGCATCAAGCGGCCGAAAAAAGGACTTCATACTGTAATCGAGCAGCTCGGCGCTCGGAGTAAAGAAGCGTTGTGCGCTTCACAGCCGGAGTTCTTCACCAACACCTGTGACACCGGCGCCATCGTTACTGTCCAGGAAAAGCCTCAGATCACCGACCCGGATGTCATTGATCGTCTCAAACGTCTTGGCACAGTCATCGAACTTGAAGAAGAGCCACCAGTTTTGATCGAAAAAGAAACCAACTCTTTGGCGTTACTTGAAAAAATGACCATCAACAAACCTCAATCTCCAGTTGTTTCAGCACTTGATGACCGCCCCGTTTTCAGCAACAAAGACATCTCGGTCTTCACAAAAACTTCGATTCCTGTTAAAAAACCCAAGATACCAGAACCGGTATTACAAGTAACATGCACATCCGTTCCTACCATGAGTCCACCTGAACCTTGCTTGCTTGAGCCTTTAATCGACATAGTGGAAGACGTCACATTGTCCTATGAAGGAAAATTCATCTTCAAAATGGACTCGTTTCATGTCGATTTGCCTAACGAGACAAAAGTTTTCTCCTGCGACATCTGCTCTGCTGTATACCATCATCCCACATGTTAAAGAAACACTATTTGAGGCTGCATATAGCAAGAAAATACATACCTGAAAGAGAAATGGAAGTTTACAATATCCAACCTGAAGCTTACGATGAGAAAGAAGGGAGAGGATGATATATCGTTGTCATACTTGTCGCCAATGTTTACCGACCCGAAACGACCTCAAATCCCATCTCATGGACCATCCGCCAATCACGGAGCTCAATAAGCAAACAAAAGGATTAAAAAACTACAAATGTGACATCTGTAACACAACTTTTAAATGGCGAAAAGTCTATGCCCGACATCGCAAATTATGTAAAAGTCCTAAAGCCAATGAAATTGAAGTCTCTAGTGAAAAAGTAGAAGAGACAAAGAAGCTGAAGAAGTTGTCAAAACTAAGGAACCTGATGAACTAAAAAAAGCAAAACGGAAGAGAAAAAAGTTGAAAAGGCAGAGGTTAAAAAGGCTGAGAAAGATGCTAAAAAACCTACTAAAAAAGAACTTAAAAAAACAGAAAAGAAATTAGACCCAATCAAGATTCGAGCGGTTTATAACTTTTCTGATGAAGCGAGCAACAATCCAAGTGTTATTGAAGAAGAAGAAACTCAAAATAAAGGAAAATCCCCTTCACCAAACATAAACGACGTGAGCTCTTCCAATCTTCATCATTGTCTTTATTGCAATGAGACATTTTTGACTCCAAACATAAAAAGAAATCACGTTTTGAGCGCTCATCCACATCTCCGGAAATCGCACATTTGCCAATTTTGCAAAAAAGATTTCACCTCGAAGCAGAGCATTTTTACACACTTGCTTCAAGACCATCCGATGAAATATTTTGGCTGTATGACTTGTAAAGAAAGATTTTTGAACTTGCCAGAGTTAAAAAAGCATGTAAGAAAGAAACACAATTTGGAGAAAGATGAGTTGGCGCTACTTTCGAGGAGAACTTCGTCTTTGGCGCAAGATAAAGACCACTTTCTTTGCGAAACATGCAACAGGATGTTCCTCATAGAAAATTGTTTCAAAAATCACAAATGCCTTCCCGAAAAACCGCTCAAACCACCGAAAATTCGTAAATCCAAGTCCTTTGAAAAACCTGAAAAAGTAGAAACTAGAGTCGACCCCGAAACTATGTTTTACAGCCAAGTTTCGTTGAACGTCCGCGATAATTTGCTACATCATTTAGACGGAAAGTTGGACAGCTCCGAAGTTGAAAATGAACCCAAACGTCCATCTCGAACGTTTTTAAACTTCTCGATGGATTCCCGACACCATCTGGACTGTTAAAGTCTGAGCCTGAAATCGTAGGACTAAAACTCCTTGGGAGAAATACAACTTTCCAAAGTCGTACGACGGAAAAAGCGGTCTTACCTCCTACATAAAAGACATGTCTTATTTGGATATATCGACACAGCTCATCATGAGAAAGAACCTTCAAAATTTAGAATCATCTCCATCAAAAAGTGAGACTGGTGAAGATGTACCGAGTGTTCTTGCTCTCGAACGTCTTGGTGCCAAATGTGCTGAGTCTTATAGCCTAAAAATGGAAGAAAATGAAAGCCGAGGTTTGGGGGAACTGAGCGGAGAATGGGTTCGCGATCGGACTTATATCTGCAGCGTATGCAAATGGCAAACTCCTTGTTTATGGTCAATGGAAGATCATAAATATGAAGTTCATCCTGGAGTCCATTGTCCTCAACATGAACTTGTCGGCGAGCAAAAGTCTTTATCTTCGATTGTAAGTATATTTAATATTTAAGTTTTCAGATTTTAATTTCCTTTAAGATCTATTCAAGGTTGGTACCAGTGGAACCCCTATTCAAAGGGATGACGCTCCCTACACCACCACCATTGAGCGAAGTCAAATGCACTAAATGTAACGTCGGCGGTTTCTCGTCCAGAGGCGACCTCCATGTTCACATTCTTCAGTGTGCTGGTGTCGAGATCCAACCATGGCTTCCTACTCCTAAGAAGAAGAGATGGCGCCGTAAACGTCGTGCTAGGCGTGGTATGAAACGCAATATACCTTCCACGCCGCATCGTGTCATCAAACTTCGTACTAAACCTGGCGACAGTAAGTTTTCTTTCTCCTTGCCTTAAAGAATAATCTGATTGTGTTTACATAGCGGACACCATTCAAAAAATGATCGCCAACCTTCCAGCCAAACGTTCTACCAGACGTGTCATAGGTTTCGATGAGGCGGATCTCAAAACCAGAAGCCAATCGACTATTCAAAATGTAATTACTTTTATTTCAAATAATCATAGTGCATGCGATAGTGCTGGGTTGCTTATTTCGAACCAAATCCAAGTGAGTGCAGGTGATGCCAACTGTGCTTGCTAGTTCGAAGCTGTCGTATTGGAGCTCCTGGATTAGCAAGAGCACTAATGTAACATTTAATGATTCAATTCAAAATAAGCAATCTAGAATATACACCGTAGGACCTCATTTTTGCTATAAATCTTTAATATCTGAATCCTGTTTACATGCAGAACCGTGTATTACGGAAAAGAAATAAGGTATTCATAGTATCCGTAGTTATCACAGGTTATTGTTTGAGCTCTTTTTGAACTTATTTTGGCGTTTCAGGTGCCTCAAGTGGTACAGAAGCCGGTGCAAAAGAAGAAGATGGTCACCAAAGGGAAGGAAGAGAAGAAAGAAATTCAGATTCCACTTCGGGAGACAGATCTCATAGACACTTCTGCTGAAAGAGGGGACGTTTTGTCAAGTTTGAGGATGATGCCGGTTTCAACACCTCGTGAAGAGCTTTTGGAGCCGCGGCAGATTTTGGATAAAGTGTTAGGTGTACGTCACGAGGAAATCCCATCACTCCCATGCTCGGGCTGTGGTCAAACTTACGATTCAAAACCGTTGTTGAAGAAGCATCAGAAAACATGCGTCTATTACCGAGAGAGTGGATCGGTAGTTGAACATAAATGCAAAACTTGTTTGAAAACGTTTGATCATTTGGTCGCTTTAATTGAACATTCTTGCAACGAGATGCCCAAACTTGAGATTGAAAAAGACCTTTCGCCTTGTAACTCAGAAATACCCGTTTTATCACCTGAGACGAAAAAGCCTGAAAATGGTGATTTGATTTGTGGAATTTCATTTGTCGATGGTCTTATTAAATATGAAACTTTGTCGTCGATATCTCAAGAGACTGAAAACGTGAGTGATGACTCGTCTACAAGCCGTAAACGAAAGTCGTCCCTCGAGAGCCTCCAGCCACGGAAGAAACGGCGAAAAAGAAAATTCGAGTATGACGGACCTGGACCCGTTCGTCGCAGCCAAATTGATAAATCCCTCGTCGAACCAGAAGACACTTCTTCAAAGAAAGGAAAAGGTCGAAAGAAAGTGACGACGAAGAATCTAAACCTGAAATCAAAGTTGAAACTCCGATCGAAGAAAACCACCTGTTGAAACAACACAAGAAGTCGAGGAGGTTGTCGAAAAAGAGATTAAAAAAGAAAAAGACGAAAACCAAAATGAGCCTGTCGTTAGAAAAAGAAGAAAGCCTAGAATGTTGTTTACTAGAAAAAAGAAGACGAAAGCTGAGCCGGTTGCAAATCAGAAGAAACGTGGGCGCCCAGTAGGTTGGAAAAGGCAAAAGAATGTCGAACCTGAAAGAAGGTCTACAAGGAATAAAACGTTGAAGAACCCATCCAAGTTGCACCTCCTATCAACAAAGAAGATGAGATCGTACCATTTGAAGAAGAACCAAAACCTAAAGCAAGCTCACCGAAACCCGTTGTAAAAAGGAAACCGCGAAAGCGAGAAGAAAGTCCTGACAAAACGACAATGGTTGTTGAAGTCGAAGTCCATCCTGAGCCAACTCGTCGTCCTACAGTTGATGAAAAGCCAGAAGAAACTCCTGAGGAGCCTTCAGTCGAAAAGAAGAAGAAAAAAAGAAAAAACTTATTAAAATGAAAATTTTAAAGAAGAAGAAAAAAAGAATTTGAATGCCCCCGTTGTTAAGGAAGTTGTTAAAGTAGCAGGATTTTCGTGGGAGGTGTCTGAAGTGACGAACAGCCCTCCGAAGGTTGAACCGAGTCGTCAATGGGTTGAAGAGTGGCCAAATCCTCCTCCGGAAATGCCAAAACTTGACCTGTCGTAGCTCCCCCGCTTCCTCCACCACTTCCAGCTCCTTCATCATCGTCTCCCTCTTCGAGCGCCCTCTTCCACGCCAGCCCTCTTCTACGCCAGCGTCTCTTCTACGCCAGTGCCTTCTTCAACGCCAGCCCTCCCGCTTTCCGTCGAGCCTTCAACCCCCAGCCTCGGAACCATCATCGATTCAGTCAATAAGGTCGGCCCCATTCCTCTACCCTGGCATCCATTTTAACCTATCAATAAATCTGATTTATTTTTTCATTGTGTTTTTGTTTAATTTTTTACAGCTTTTAAATGAGCCTGAAAGCACTTACATGCCATTTGGTCTTGCTCAGTATAGCCTTGCCGATTTGCAAAAGGCGATGGGAGCGTCCGATGATGAAATGGCAGTTCTGCAGCAACTTGGAGAAGCATCTTGTTTACAGGTTAGTTTCTGTGCACACACTTTGATGATAACCTCATATTTAACTTCTACAGGATGAGTTGTCAGATAAGAATGTGGCTTACCCTCCAAAAGATGAGAACTACGAGGCAGACATAATTGACCTCGACAACCAACCTCAGCAGCCAATCGTTTCTTCAAGCGTCTCCGAGTCAACACCAGAGCTCAAAGAAGACGCCAACGCCGTCCTTGGCCCCACCTCGTTTTATAAGCCGCGGAATTTTTTGAAAGACGACAGCTCCAAAAGTACCCTCTGTCGTTTCCCGTCGTCCCGACTCAGCTCGAGCACGTCGCTCTTGGCCCCGTATAACGGAAAGGAAGTCGTCTGCCCGTCCTGCTCGTCCCACTTCATGGGATTTCAGGCTCTTCAAAAACACGTCAATACCGTCCACAGTACTCAAGATACTCAAGGTAATTCCCTTCTCATCTCAAAAAGTGCCACATATTTTATTTTTGCTTTTGAAAACATCCATTTTTCTGTCAAAAGCATTCAATTGGTTAATGGTAAGTAAAAAGGACCAACAGCATGGCTTCTGATATCACTTTATGTCATTTCTTTTAAATGTCAAAACGTCTTTAGATTATATTTTTTATATTTTAAGGTGGAAAAAAGATGGCCGGGACCAATAAGCTGGATTGTAAGTCATAAAAACAAATTGTTTTCAAAAAATATTAAATTTACTAAAAACAAAAAGGTGATGGCGAACTTTTTTCTTCCAAATTATGCATGGAAAGCATGCGCATGAAGTGCAGTTGGCAACATTGAAGATGTTATTCTCAACGTTTGATCCTATGAGATCTTAAATTTAACTGCACAACATAAGAATTATTGACCTTAGAGTGTTTGCAAAATTAAAAGAGATTTTATGTCGATTTGCCGACGTTTTATCAATTAAGAAAGATAATCAGGCTTGCCAACTTTTTAGAATATGTTCTTTTAAGAGTATATCCTACCATATATTATATAGGTTGGTTATTTTATTATGTAAAGAAGAAATAGGGTTAATGGAACAAAAACAGTTTTTAAAAAATCCTAATTATTTGGGTGCTGTCTCTCAATGTTTTTCATACTTTCCTTTAACCCCCACCGAATTTTGCATGGATAAATTAACAAGAATAATGTAGTTTTATAAGAAAATTTCTTATCTTCTTTTCTTTTTTCAGTGACGGCTTCGTTGACGAGGAGAGTCGAACTGAATTCGATGGGTTCTCGCCTCGTCTGTTTTGAATGTCACCAAATTTTACCGACAAACTTGATGTCAACTCATCTTGAAAACGACCATAAACTCGATTCGTCGGACGTGAGCAAATGTTCTACTGTTTCCGGCGAAACTAAGTATGAAACTAGCGCTCAGCAAAAGGCTGCAGAACTGATTTTTTTTCTTTTTTCAGCAATGGGCCTGTCGTTGGTGAAAGGTTGAAAAGTAAAATGTCGAGCGCTTTGGGTGATCTTCTCGACAAAGCTGTAAATAATCTCTTATTCGCCAAAACCAAAACCGAACCGTAAGTTTCTAATAGCATCGCCCTAAATAAACTTAAATTTCAGACTTTCTGGCGGTGCCGTTGAATTTTTAACAAAACTGTGCAATATAAGAAAACGTGAAGGTTCCGGAAAGCATAGGTAACACAAAAGCTATATATGATAAATATAAATAAAATTTTACAGCAACCGGGAGCTTTTTACAAGATTGAAATTAGGGGAGAAATTCGAAGGAGGAGACGATCAAAGTGCGAAAGCGTCTGTTTCAAGGCCGTACAGCTGCACCATCTGCGGGCAAAAGTTCGCACTAGCCGCATCGCGGAACAAACATGAAGTTTTGGCTCATCGCTCGTACAAGCATGAAGACCATTCAGCATTTTATGAGGATTTCGACGATTATGATGGTGAGCGAGTTGACATAGATTATTTAAATCATATTTTTTAGACTGGCGACAAACTCCATCGCCTTCTGGATCATGCGAAGAAACAGAAAGAGATTTTAACCCGACATGCTCGGATTGCGGCCTTAGCTTCGACACTCAACGAAATGCTCAAACATCGAGTTGAAGATCACGCACAACGGCGGAATTCCGCTGAAGCAGCAGTTCCAATTACGGTTCCTCCCAAACTGCTGACGTCAAATCTGATCCCAAAACTCAGGACACACCAAGTAAGCATTTCCACCATTTAAACAAATTTTAAAAATTAAAAAAAAAATTATTAAACAATTTTCTTTAAAAGCCTTTTCTTTTAAGTCTCTTCGCCGGAAGCGCCGATAAAGCAGGCAAAAAAGAAGCGGACTCGAAGCCGCTCGGCGACAAAATCGCCAGCAGGCCCCGCCGTTCGTGCCAGAGCGGAAGCCGCCCTCCGACAACTCAGCGTCGCCGCTCGCAACAAAGTCCCTCTCCTCCAAAGCTTTCGAGACATTAATCAATCCTAGTACTTATAAGTGTTTTTAATTGTAAATATTCATTTGTAAATAACAAATTTCTATAATTTTTATTAGGGGGATTTCCAAAAGAAACACTTTTTGTATGTAAACAACGGCTGTGAAAGCTTCGTAAATTTTCATTTTTTTTTTCTTCTATTCCTCCTGAATTCTCAAAATTAAACCACTAGTCTAGAAATTCCATCTCATCAGACACTTAGAAATTTATTCTTTAACTTTCTAAATATGTCGAAGTTTATTTTTTAATTATTTTATTTACCTAATTAAATTTTTTTTAAACATAATTGTTGAATTTCTCAACACTTTCGTTAAGATCTCAACTCATAATTTTATCCACTAGTCGAGATCAAAATTTGTCCATTCTGTGCCTTTTCTTTTCTTTTCTTTTTTTATGTATGCAGTAAAAATTTTATTTTATTCTTAGTCAAATTAGGACTTTTTTTTAATTATTATTATTATATTACAACACTGTTTATCTCATAAACGGCTCAAAGGAAAGAACTTTTTATAGGAAAATTATTCATTTTGGTCTAGGGCCAGCCGTTATAGGGATAGAAAAACTTTTTTTTTTTAATGGCTTATCAAGACACGTCTAATATGCAGAAAGAACCTTTCCGGGTGGCAAAAATACCACAATCGCTGAATTTAGGTTGCTCTTAAACTTTTTTTCTTCGGCCAACCCAAATTTGATGATTGTGATGCTCTAGTTTCACCGGTTTTTGCTGTATAGTGAGGTGTCGTTTTTGTGTCATTTATTCAATGCACATTTCGTTTAAAAAAATGTCTTCTTTTGTTTGTTTATCCATTAAAAATATATTTAAAGAAATATTATTGGAATCCTTAATTATCCTTTATCCCAGAGTGAGCATAGATAATCGTAATCATAATTAAAATTATAATCGTAACCATTTTTTTTTATTATGTACGATTACGGATGATATGATTGTGTTTTGTATGGTGTGACCCCATTTTTTTCAAATAATAAAAATTATGCAATACTATGCATTTTGCGACCTACTTACCTCATAAATAATAATTTTCTCATAAAATCATTTTAAAAAGTTATAAAAAATGAGATATTTGAACAAATCATGTTTGTAAAATCGTCCAAATATATAAAATGACCGCAATCAAAAATATGTAGTATGATTATTGATTACGATTGTAATCGTAAGGGTGGCCCCTCCACGTTTTTTATGAACCCATGTAAAAGAAAAGAATGTTGGCAACACTTTATAATAGACCGCGGTTTCATTTTTTCCTCCTCTTCTCAACAGTCAACGGTTTTTCAACTGTTTGTTGTGAACCTATGTGTTTTATTAAATGACCATCTCCGATGAATATTCGTGTATTTTAAAAGATGTGGACGCCTGCAACGGAATAAAATATGCGGCGTATAGGACGGCTTCGAAACTCAAAATAATTCAAGATCGCCTCGGTTTCGACAAATCCGTATTTCGACCATTTCCGCCCTTTTGAATATCCACAGAGTCTTCTTGACGAATGAGAACATCTTTTATGGAATGAAGAACTCAATTCCATTCTTCACGACCTTCTATATCCGACTGGGAAAAATAGTGAATTGAGTTTTGAATTTTTCAAAAACGTTTTTGATTTTGAAGAGAAATAAGTGTTTTAGACTTAAAAGTTGGACTTATTTGTCTTTCAAATAGCCCTTTGGAAAGTAAATATCAATACCTATTCAATCAACTTTGCGACCACAATTTACTGTTGAGCCGTTCAAAATTGGAAAAATTGCTCAATCTATGTTGAAGATAACGAAATATCTTCAGAAAGTAACACTTTTGATTTAGTTTGATACCGAGTACTGTCGAGTCGTGTTTCGAGCAGAATACGCTCGGAGTTGACCGCTGTGAGTTTGTCCGCTGGACTTTCCGCGAGCCGCAGATTTGGTCTGGCTCTCGACCCTTTATCGCCTCCGGTGTTCTCAAGATGTTAAATCGCATCGACTGTTCCTTTTGTTCCACGCAAATCATCGGGCTTCGATACAACTGTTTAAAATGCCTTCGCTACGATTTATGCCAAAATTGTTTTTTTACTGGAAAAACGTCGAAAAAACATAAAAACAACCATCGAGTGAGAGAATATTGTTTGAAAACTTCATGCATCGAGACGACTTTATTTTATTTAAAATCATGTTTAGAACGATTATGTAAAAATGAGTCAAAACTTCATATTTGCCTGCAGTCAAAGATGAGATGGAAATGACAGTTTACGAGCGGCCGCAGGAAAAGTTGGAGACGATCATCACCCAACTGAGCGAGCGGATGAAACTCATTAAAACTAGCGCTGACGTTCAAGCTCATCTCGATTTCTTAAACCGCCATCTCGAAAATTTAAAATCCCAAAGACGACATCAAAGAAGACATTTTCATGAGTACTCCTCTTAGGAACGAGAGTCATCGAAAGTTTTTCTGGAACCGACAGCAGAA
>JACGAQ010002126.1:0-45793 GCA_014119065.1 Orius insidiosus | reverse complement strand
TTACTTCAAAAACCCCCAGCGTTGATATTAATGTGTCCGTATGCAAAATGGCAAATTGTTACCCCGGAACTTCTGTTATTCCCATTTTCCTATATGATTTTAAACTTGTTTAAAAATCCGATTTTTTAAAGCGACACTAAAACCACTTTTTAATCAAAATTCATCATTCATAACTCTTATTCTCTTTTGAAAGTTGGGTAAATAGGAAAACCAAGAACTTTCCCATAACAAGATTTTTTCTTCTTCTTTTTTCCCCCGGTCAGAAAGTTAATTGTTTGGCCTTTTTCGAAAAGCAATAAAACTTGGAGAGTATTCGACCCTGCGACACTATTTTTGTAAGCGAAAATCAACGAAAAGGTCTTCACTAACTATTAGTTTTCTTTTTCGTTAACCAACGTTAAGAGGATGGGCCCAGCCGATGGCTTTCACCATATGCAATGGCAACCAGAGGATAGGATCGAAGGGATGCAGAATCAAAACTGCCCAAGCAAGGATTTTGGTTTTCTTCTTATACTGTATCAGTCGGCTGTTTTGTGACGAGTCGTCTCTTGGTATCAGAGTGGTCGGCGAGGAGTCGGCAAAGGAATCGACAAAGACGATTGACGATTAGAACCATCGGCAAAGACGATGACGATTACATCCAGTCTGCATAGGAATCGGCAAAGGCGATTGACGATTAGTACCCGTCGACAAAGACGATTGACGACTGACGATTAGTCGGCAAATGACGACTGACGATTGATCGGCAGAAGACGATTGACGATTGGTCGGCAAAAAGGCGATTGACGATTAGAACCGTCGGCAAAAGACGATTGACGATGGTCGGCAAAAGGCGATTGACGATTGACGATTAATCGGCAAAACAATCAGAAAATCTACCTACATTTCCACTATCAACGGAATCGACCAGACGTCCTCAACTACGACCATCCATCACGGAGCCTGCGATCTTACGTCCAGACCGTCTCATCTTAACCGAAGAAAATCCAAGGTACCCAAATTATTTTGTACATAAAAGAACCAGTAATAAATGTTAAATTTTTATTCTCTTTTTTTCGCCACGCTCTAACCTGAACAAACCAAGGTAGAACTCTCAAAGGGGAGTAAGAAATAAAAGAAAAAGTAAACGAACTATTACACAGCTCTGGATTCGAACCCTATGTTACCTTAGTAACACAGGCACCGCCAAAAACACATTTTTAGATGTTCTTTTTTAATTAAAACTTCGAAATTGGTATAATTACTCGATGAATATTATGGACCATTGATGTACGATAAACTTTATTGATATCTAATCAGCATTGGGTTCGATTAATTCGTCGACGTTGATGTAAAATCCATCCTCATTCAAAACTTGGCCGAATTTCTTAATCACGATTAGGGCACCGTGTCGTTAACGAAATTACGCCCTTTGGAGAGCTGAGTTGGAAACACGGAGAGGGGAATAATCCGTTAATAAATCCTTCTTAGATTTCGCCACTAAAGCTAATTGTCTCACCTTACCCTGATACTTCGAGAAACGTGAATTTATGACAAACAAACTCGGATTATACCAATAATTTTTTTTTCTCTATAGGCGCCCACCCAATAAAAAGATATGATCATGTTCCGGAAGAAAATATCTGACCCTTTTTTTTCTTCTTTTTATGATATCGTCTTTCCTTATGTTCTTGAAAATGTTTTAGAAAATCCATAGGCGTAAAGGGTCCAAAATGCGGGCTTACCATACTTTAATCTTTGAAGTTTTTCACCAATTTGAGTGTTTGATTTTTCTTTTTGATTGTGCTGCAATCTAGGAGAAACAATTCGAGCTAAACTAAGCTCTAAATCGTAATGTTATCAAGTTTACACTTTGCTCCCAACTTTAAAAAAAATTATTATAGCTTGGAAAAACTTCTTAATATTTAGTTTTATTAAGCACTAATAAATTAAACACAGACTCGTTTTGTCGAAATTTTTTATTTAATCATATTAGGTGTACAAAATGAAACTCGGCTAAAATCTACAAAATTCAAATTTTCCCTTTGGCTGAGTTTCATTTTGTACACATAATAAATAAAAATTGTAGGAAATTTAATTCTCTATAAATTTGTACTTAATTATTTTTTTCTAGGATGCACCATTTTCGGAAAATAATTTTTTTTAAATAAATTTATCTTGAAAACAGTGCGTCCTAGAGAAAAAATGAATAAAATAGAAATTAAAGAGAATTTAATTTCCAACAGATTTTATTTAGTTCACTTTTTCAATATCTGTAACGGTTTACGATTTACAAGCCTTTAAGAATTAACCTTCTTAAAGGTTATACTTCAATAACCTTCTTACACGGAGAAGGTCAACTTTTGATGGACTTTAACGCCTAAAATGTTTAAAATTTGAAAAAATGAACCACTAGGTGTACAAAATGAGACTCGGCTAAAATCTACAAAATTCTAATTTACCCTGTGGCTGAGTTTCATTTTGTACGCCTAATAAAAATTATAATGGAAAAAATTGACTTTTTCTGAATTATAAAAAAAATCTATTGTGTTTAAGTAAATAAATGTACCTATTCAAATAAGAGAGAAATTTAAAAAAAAAAACTGTTTCTCATAAAATTGGAGCAAAAATTCCAAGAAAAACGCCGACTATTAAGTGTTATTACAAAATAAAAAATGACCATTATTTAGTTGCAAAAAAAATGATTAAAATAATGTTGGTAAAATGGAAAATTGCCACGACTAGGAATCAATATAGATTTAACAGGCAATTAGAGTTAAAGCAAGAAATCCTACACATTCTGGGATTTGAACCTACAATTATCATGGGTCGCTGACTTAATTTCACGTCTAAAAAAAACTCACATTGTTAAAAACATTTTCACAAAATTGTCAATATGTCAATTAAAAAATGAAATTTCTCTTTATTTATAGCGGCTAGGCCCCAAAAGGGGGACAAATAATAAAAATTAAAAAAAGATTGATTCCTCTGTGGTCTTACCCTTCCTTTCTTTTTGTATGATTGCTTTATCTTAGACGGGTACTTAATAAATAAACTAATACCTCCAATTACACAATTATTCTTCTGAATAAATAATAAATAAAAAAAAATATATACAATAAAAAAAAATTAAAAAAAATCCTAAGCCTTGCCTTGTTTAATTGGTGGGTCCGAAGTGATGCCGATGGTGATGCCGAAGTCGACTGAAGAGATGCCCAAAAAAATAGTCCAGAAAAAAGATAAGTCAAAAGAGTCCAATCGAAGTCCGTATGTAGTTCCAAGGTCGTAGCCGTGAAGTCACAAGAAGGTGACGCAAAAGTCTCAAAGAGAAAAGAAAAGCTCGATGGCAAAAGGACCGTTCACTCGGGCTGCCCAGATCAGAAGTGAGAAAAAAAGAGCACCTTTGCTTTCCCGTAGAGGGGGATATTCTATTAAATTGGACCTTGTCCTTTCCTTTTTTTTGTTTATTATTTTAAATCGTTATAAAAATTCCCATGGAAGAATAAAAAAAAAGGAAAAAAAAAAAAATTCTGTGGCATAGGTTTTCGTAGCGACCATGTTGCGAACGTGACGGACCGACGAGGTAAGGCGAAGAATATGCGATGCTGCTGATGCGAAGCGAAGCGATGTGAAGATTTGTCGATGAGACAAGGCGTTAGGCAGATTCTATACAATGCAAAGGGACGTTTAGGCAAAGGCTAGGCTGAATGGAAAATTTCCAGAAAGATAAAATAATTATTAACAAATTCACCTTATGAACAATTAGAAAATTAAATTAATACCTTTTGTAATGGAGCCACGTATCTCTTAAAAAAAATCTAAAAAAATTGTATAACTTGATCTTACACAATGGAAAAAAAATTATACTGAATGAATGCCGAGAAAAAATAAGGAATGAGGATAAATAGGTTACAGGTAGGATTAGGAAGGTGAAGATTGCTTCTTGAGCTGCGTGAGATGTGCCTGAACAGTCACATCCGGATTGTCCACTGATCGCAGAAGATACGAGACACGATTGAATACCTTTATTACTTCAAAGGGACCAACAAACTTGTGGGCCAATGATGCTTGTATGTTTTTTGACTTACTAGATAAAATATAATTCCTCTTAAAAACTATATCCCCGACCTTGGGGAGATTCGATGGATCATGGACTTTCTCATAAGTCCGTTTTCGTTCCTTGTAGGATTTCAACAAATTGGCATATGTATCCTGTAACAAATCTGACAGCTTGTCCTGAGAAAGGTGCTGAAGGCTATGTTCAATATTTAATTTCAGGATTAGTGGATGCTGCAAATCCCTTCCCAAAAAAGTCAAAGAAGGCGCGGATTTAGTAGCATCATTTTGTGCAGAATTGAGCGCAGATATGAATAAGAAAAGGTTTTCTTCCCATTTTTTTTGGTTATCATGATGATAGGCTCTTATGGCTTTTTTAGTCCTGATATATATCTTTCCGCTAGGTTAGCCTGCGGGTAATGGGTGATGTTCGCAATATAGGTTATGCCGAGATCAAACAAAAAATTCCGAAATGACGCCGATCTGAAACATGACTGTCTGTCAGTTATTAAATGCGTCGGAAGGCCATGTTGCGCAAAGATATGCTGCTTCAGAATACGTATTACCGATTCTGCTGTGGAAACTCGACATGGTATTGCAAATATAAATTTGGTGAACCCATCAACCGCTATCAGTATAAATTTATTGCCCGAGGACGAAGTAGGTAATGGTCCAACGAAATCTAAATATAGCCTTTCCAAGGGTCTAGACGGAGGAGTACTATGCAGAATAGTGGGATAGGGGTTGTTATTAGGCTTAATGCGAGCACAGATATCGCATTTGGCTACCTTTGACTTTATGTCTTTGTTCATGCCAGGGTAGGTAAAAAGATGTCGAATACGGCTTAGAGTTTTAGAAAATCCCAGGTGTGCACCATATGTGTTAGTATGGAAATATTGAAAAATGGCGGATTTTAGTACTTCTGGCACAAGAATTTTCTTTAAATTCGTATTGTCTGAGGGTATGAAGTAAATTAGGTTTCTAATGGCTTTAACATTTGATTCTCTATCCGTTAATTGCTGACTAATGTACGGATCTGCAAGTTGATGGTCAAGAAAATTATCAAAAAGCGAAGGAAGTTCTTTGAGGGGAGATGTAAAGCAGGTTATACTTTCATCAGGATTTTCCATATCATATGCTGAGGATTCTGCGCTAGAAAAGCGCGACAAATAGTCGGCAACAGAATTATTTTTCCCCTTTACATGGAAAACCTCGAATTTGAAAGAGTCTAGCTCGGATATCCAACGAATGGCCGGGTTAGAGATAATACGTGATCGATCTCCTCTCAGAAAACTTGCAAGCCCATTGCAGTCTGTAAACAATTTAAATGGATTGTGTGAAAGAAACTGCTTAAAGTGCCTAATGCTTAAAATCACTGAATATAATTCTTTCTTGTAGGTGGTATAGTTAAGTTCCGATTTACTAAGTTTTTTAGAATAAAAGGCCAAGGGACGAGTGCCACCATGCTCATCCTCTTGAGCAAGGAGACTTCCTACGGCATAACTGGATGCGTCAGTGAATAATAAAAACGGTTTAGAAAAACTAGGTATGGCCAGAATCGGCGGAGAAGTCAATAGACTTTTTAAAGACTCAAAAGCTGTCTGGCAAGATTGATCCCACACGAGACCGGAAGAGTTAGATTTTAAATTATGTAAAGGCGCAGCCACCTCGGAAAAGTTCGGAATAAAGCGAGCAAAAAAGGAGCAGACGCCTAAAAAGGAAAGAGTCTGTTTCAAGGTCGTGGGGACTGTTAATTCTTTGATCGCCATTACGCGGTCAGGATCGATTTGGACACTATTATGGGAAATTTGATGTCCTAAGTATCGTACAGTCGTTTGAAAAAATTTTGTCTTCTCCGGTTTTATGGTTAAACCGTTTTCACGCAATATTTGCAGCGTTTGGTGTACGTGGTTAACGTGTTCTTCTTCCGTTCGCGAATAAACTATCAGATCGTCTAGATAATTCCAAAGAAACTGGTATTTTACCTTGTAAAAAATTCTTTCTAGATATTCCGTCAATGATTGACTTCCCAAGAAATGCCCATGGGGACTCTTTTAAATTGAAAGTGCCCAAAAGGTGTTTTAAAGCCAGTAAATTGCCTCGAGTCTGGATGTAAGGGCAATTGATGAAAAGATAAGGATAGATCAAAAATGGTAAAGAATTTGGCGTTGTGAAGATGATCGAAGACGTGCTGAATGTGTGGCAAAGGCCAAGCAGAAAAAATAATGTTTTGGTTAATTTTTTGGTAATTAACCACTAAACGTTTCATATTCGAGTTCTTTTTTGGGACGAGAAAAGCTGGAGAAGCCCATGGCGAATTGCATGGTTCCACAACATCTTGTGCTATGAGATCCGCAACGATGTCCCTCATCATCTGTAAATCTACAGGATTTAGGGGGTATGCGGCTTGATTGATTGGTGGTATATCTTTCATGTAGAGCTTTAAATAATAATTTTTGGCTTTTCCTAGTCTGTCTGTCAGGACATCAGGAAAAAGATCCAAAAATCTCCGTTTTAAATTTTCCCGTTGGTGGTCAACGTCATTAGCCGTCAAACCTAATTTATCGGAAATGGATAAATGCATAACTTCAAAGGAAGGTTGTAAAATTCCGCCGAAACAAGTGTTATCGTTGACCTCCATTAAGGGATAAGTTTTGAGGGGATTATTGGCGAAAGAGATAACTCGTGCGACTGGATCTAAAGTGAGTCCGGTCGTATTGAAAAAATTAAAACCCAAAATTAAAGGCACAGGCATCGATTCTAAAACGTAGAATTCTAAGTTCCAAGATAAATTGGCAAATTTTATTTTTAATTTCCCCGCACTAAGAAATTTCACAGTGTTATTCGTAATGGATACGACTGATTTTTCCGAATCTTTATTAAAGGATTTAGTAATCTTATTATCTAAAGAAAGTAAACATTCCCGAGAAATGACGTTTACCGTTGATCCCGAGTCTAAAAGCGCTGGGATTTTTTATCGTAAATTTTCAAGAGGATATAAGGCAGCGAAGCGGTAAAACGGGTAGACAAAGATTCGGAGCGCGGGGTACTAATTAGTTTTTTGATTTGTTGTTAGAATTTGTCGAAGTTTGAGGGTTTTTTCGCTATTTGGCCCTGTGATAGAGCTAAAGGCTTTTTGAATTTCCAAAAAATTGTTGCAAGTCTCCTGCAAGGCGGCAAGAGATTTGTCAAAGGGGACTTCCTTCTTAAACGTTCTATTTTTATTTCTATGGTAATTGGAATTGCTTGATTGGGATCTGTTGTTTCCCGACTGATGGCTTTTTTTGTTACCATAAAAATTGTTGGAGGAATTACCCTGATCATTTTTGTGACTGGAGTTCCCGGTTTTAGATTGTGAATTATTTCGATTTGAATTGTTAAATGGGTTATTGCGCCAATTATTCCGATTGGAATTATGATAAGAATCATTATTGTTATAGCCGGATGGATTATTTTTGTTAAAAGGTTTGTTTTTATTATAATTATATCGAGAACCTTGGCTAAAATGCTTATTCTTTCGAAAATGAAAATTATTTTTTTGTGAATTATTCCGGAAAAATCGGGGATTAAAATTTGGAACAAACTCGTTATCATATCCGTCTTCAAATCTTTCGTGAATGTTTATTTCGACAGACTTTAATTTAGCAAAAAGTTGTTGATGAGTTTTTATCTCATGGACGTTGCCTATAAGAGGCAAATATTTCGGATTAACAGAGTTGAGCAAGTTCCTGCAATTCTCTGCCTCATCCATCTCATGAAATAATTTTAAAAGAGTAACCTGGGTTTCAATATATTCTCTTAAATCCTCATTACCCTGAGGATAAAATAAAAGTTGTGATTTGGCATGCGCTAATTGTCGAGGCGTTATACAATGAGTGATGAGAGAACGAGAAAACAATTCGAAACTTATGTTTTTATCGGTCATTGCGTTGTACAAGAAGTTGGCAGACGTAGTATTTGAAGTTGAATCGGCAATAATTGATAAAATTTTATGAAATTTATCATGTAAACGATGCGCGATAGGTGCCAATTGTAAAAGAAATTTAAAAATCGTGAAAGGCCGATATAAAACAAAAGAAGGCAATTTTTGCAATCGCTTAATTATTTGAGGGGATAAGGACTTATTATAGAATCGTTTCGATTTTTTCTGATAGTCTGATGAGGAAGTCGAGCTATCGTCATCGTCTGAATCTTGAGATTCCCCACCAGAACACAAAAAACTTTGTGATGCCACCCCCAGTGCCGAAAAGTCGGTCACGGGGTCTGGCTCCGGGACCTTAGGTTCGACCCAATCTAAAATATTTGATATCGTAGCCTCATCGAGCCCTAATCCTACTAATTTGGATGTGAGATCCTTAGCAGGATGTGTGAGGCCGACGAGTGCCGTTTTTGCGACTTTTGGTGTCGTGTTACCCAAAGTATCGGAAGTGTTGAGAGTCGATTGTAAAGGTTTGGTAGGAGAGACAAGTTTTGACAATTTAGATTCAGAAGCTTGCTTAAAGTTATCGAACTCATTCTTGAGTTTCCCAAATTTTTTGCTCAAGGCTTCAATTTTATTCAAAGTAGATTCTTGATTGGACTGAATGGCTGAAGATAACTCGTCTAGACGCCCACTGAAAGTGGTAAATTGTTTTTCAACGCCTTGACGAAAGGCTAAAGTGGACTTTAACATAATTTTGGCTTGTGCTTTCGGATCACAACAAGGACCCTTCCATTTGGCTTTAAGTTCCTGCCCAAGTTTTTTATAATTTACGACAGTAATTTGTGAACAAGGTAGATGGACTGAAGAATTGCAGGCAGTGCAAATTCCTGCTTCTGAAGCGGCGTATGCCTCCTCACACACATCACAAACAGGCTCTGACATGGCGAGGACAAAGACAATAAAGGCTAAGTATCGGCTTACAATGAAATTTAGAATTTAAAAAAAAGATTTTTCACAAACAATAAAGGCTCCAAAACCAAAAAATAACAGATAAAACAGATAAAACAGATTAAAAAAAAAGGACGGTGTAAGCTCTGCTACCACTTTTATATAGCGGCTAGGCCCCAAAAGGGGGACAAATAATAAAAATTAAAAAAAAGATTGATTCCTCTGTGGTCTTACCCTTCCTTTCTTTTTTATGATTGCTTTATCTTAGACGGGTACTTAATAAATAAACTAATACCTCCAATTACACAATTTATTCTTCTGAATAAATAATAAATAAACCGAAAAAATATATACAATAAAAAAAATTAAAAAAAATCCTAAGCCTTGCCTTGTTTAATTGGTGGGTCCGAAGTGATGCCGATGGTGATGCCGAAGTCGATGCTGAAGAGATGCCCAAAAAATAGTCCAGAAAAAAGATAAGTCAAAAGAGTCCAATCGAAGTCCGTATGTAGTTCCAAGGTCGTAGCCGTGAAGTCACAAGAAGGTGACGCAAAAGTCTCAAAGAGAAAAAGAAAAGCTCGATGGCAAAAGGACCGTTCACTCGGGCTGCCCAGATCAGAAGTGAGAAAAAAAGGAGCACCTTTGCTTTCCCGTAGAGGGGGATATTCTATCTAAATTGGACCTTGTCCTTTCCTTTTTTTTGTTTATTATTTTAAATCGTTATAAATTGAAACTCTGTATGAAAAGAGGGAAATGATTGATATATCGAAAACCTCTCGTTTAAATAAAGAGATGAACGATTTGTCATTTGAAACAATTAATAACCGGAATAAAACAAGGAAAATTGGACATTTTAAAATCTGAATCTTGAAGAATTAATATCCTGATGGAAGCCGCAATAATTTCCTGGGGGGAGAAGGGCGTCTTAATGACAACAATCTTGAGTCTGAATGTCTCAATTTCCTTGGGGTTAATGCCTAATTTAAATTCTCACCTAAGTAGGTTTTCGGCAAACACCTTCTTGCTGAACAAACAGCCCTTGTTGTTCCCAGAAAATTGGGGAGAAGAATAGTTTGTGAGGAAAAGACGGTAGGAATGACGAAAGTCATGGGTGTCACGTCCAAGGGATTTGTCTTTGAGTTTAATCTCAATCAGAAGATAACTCTCCTGATTATACAGTAGAACGTGTAAGGGAATACAAATTACTATTTAACCAAAGCGAGATATTGATTCCGCTTTTCCAATCGGACCTATTTCGACCCTCTTTTTCGGGGGCGAATCAATAACGCTCTTCTTTGATTACAGAATTCTGTTTGTGAAGATCAATTGAAGAGTATTTTGCTGAGGATAAAAAAAAAACCGATGAAGAAAAGTGCGAGATAAAAGACGTAGGTTATAATATTAAAATTCCCGTGAGAGCCATTTTATTTTACGTCTTTTTCATTTCGTTCTCTTCTCTCATCCCCCTTTTTTTTATGTCTAAAACTTATTTTTTTCTTAGAATTACCTCGTGTTTTGTAAAATGTACCCATGGCCTGGAACTGGACGGTAGCAGGATTCGATGGGAGATGGATCGATGCCTAAATCTTTCGCTCTTCTTGTCAAATGGACGTGCTCTTCTTCTGTGAGCTGGACCGGAATCGGACTTGGCACAACTTCCTCTCCAACGAGGCACTAAAAAAAAAAAAACGCAAACTTAAAAGTACTGGTTTGAAGAGCTTCCAACGAAAACTTCCTTAAAGAGAAGTATCTATATAGGAGGGGGAAATATAACGGAGGGACGTGAAACGTAGAGGGAAGTGTATGGGAGGGGAAGTATATTGGAGCGGGAAGTATATGGGAGGGGAAGTATAACGGAGGGGAAGTAGAACGTAGGGGAAGTTATGGGAGGGGAAGTATAACGGAGTGGGAAGTATATGGGAGGGGGAAGTATAAGTGAGGGGAAGTATATGGGAGGGGGAAGTTTAAGTGAGGGGTAGTATAACAGAGGGTGAAGTATAACGGAGGGGGAAGTATAAGGGAACGAAGGTATAACGGAAGGGGATGTATAAGGGAGGGAAAGTATAAAGGAGAATTTTCCAAGTTTGTTTTTTCGAAAAATTTTCTATGTTTATTTTTGAAAAATTGTCCGAGTTTTTTTTTTTCCCAAAAATTGTCCGAGTTTTGTTTTTTTTTCAAAAATTTTCCGAGTTTTTTTTAGTTATTTATTTATTTTTTTAATTTGCCAAGTTTTTTCCCAAAAATTTTCCGGGGTTTTTTTTTCGAAAAAGTTTTTAAGGGGATATCAGATATGAGGGTTTTAAGTTGGTTGCTTTGTACATATTTCGTTGTGAGCAACGGTTTTCGGTTTTTCCCTTCTATCTCGGAAACCGTCGCTCAAAGCGAAAAAATGTCTTAAGTAAAAGTTGTAGCTACAAAAATTTACTACAAAAAATATTTTATTAGTTTTTTCCGTCAGAGCAATATTTCAGGAGATATGAAGGTTTTAAGTTTTCAGACAGGCTCTGTAGGATTATTAGTTTTAACCTCATAACTCCTTAAATATTGCTCTTACGCAAATAATAAATAAAGAAAATTTTGTAGGAAATCTTTGTACCTACAACTTTTACTTAAGACATTTTTTCGTTTTGAGCGACAGTTTCCGAGATAGAAGGGAAAAACCGAAAACCGTTGCTCACAACGAAAAATTTGCAAAGCAACTCACTTAAGAACCCTCATATCTCCTTAAGTATTGCTCTGACAAAAAAACCAATGAGAGCATTTTGTAGGAAATTTCCGTAGCTACGACTTTTACTTAAGACGTTTTTTCGTTTTGAGCGACGGTTTCCAAGATAGAAGGGAAAAAACCGAAAACCGTTGTTAACAACGAAAAATTTGCAAAGCAACCAACTTAAATACTTCCATATCTCCTAAAGTATTGCTCTGACGGAAAAAACTAATAAGCTATTTTATGTAGTTTTTAGTACCTACAACTTTTACTTCTGACATTTTTTCGTTTTGAGCGACGGTTTCCGAGATAGAAGGGAAAAACCGAAAACAGTTGCTCACAACGAAATATATACAAAGCAACCAACTTAAAACCCTCATATCCCTTTAAGTGCCAAGGTAGAAATAATGGGCTCTTTGGCCTACGGATGTGCCTCTCGTAATGGGTAGAAGTATAAAATTTCTCCCTACTAAAAAAATGATAATTAAAAAGTGGCAAATTTTTTACACTTAAAATTCTTAAAAAATATAAGGAATAATTGGTGATAATTTGGTGAAAATCGGACCAATGCAACGGTTCGGCCGCAGCGAATTTTTTAAAATTTCAATATCTCCGCCATTTTTCGAAATTCAAAAATCGCCCTCGTTACATTCTTCTTCTCCGACTAAGGAAGATTTTGTGAAAATTTGGTGAAAATCGGTTAAAAACTGTGGCCGTAAAGTGTTCCGGAAAAATGCTACGGACGGCCGGCACCACAGACAAAGTTGAGATCGGTAAAGATCAATATTCGATTTGACCCTCCGGGGTCTGGAAGACCCTTCCCCAAAAACCCGACGTCGAGGGTATCGCAATAACTTCTTTAAGGAAGTTAAAAATTTTATAATGAACTATAAAAATCTGGTAATCATTTTTCATTTTTTTCGGCAGGGCTAAAAGCTTTTTGAGGTAAAAACGCTTTGGACAATGGCCGTTGAAAAAGGAGTTTAGCTAATACAGTCGGATTAAACGGAAAAGAGAAGTAAACAAGGGTCGATTTAGAAACGTGGAATGAATGCAAATACGATGTACGTTCTGGAAAAGCGGAGGGAGAGAGGGATGAATAATGTAACACGGGAGAGCAGAAAAGGTCGGAATGAATATTATTGATTATAACCACGTTCAGCTTTTTTGTTTGGTCATACCAGGAAGAAGCACCCCCTCGAGATTTTCTGGCATTCTTTTATTTCGTGGATCTGGTCTCCGTATTGGAATGGGTCGGTCAGAGGGTCTTTGTCTGTACCGTAGTGCATGTCGACGAGCTCCACCTGAAAAATTTAAACTTTTATTTCAGTTTTAGAACGAATTTTTTATGTTTTACCTCGAGACCTGTCGAGTCGTAATGCGACTGAAGGTCCGGTCCGACATTTTCAAGCAGGATCCTTCTTTCTTCAACAAATTCTGAAAAAGTAATAAAAAAAAATATAAATCCTTTGCAATGTCGGTAATCCACGAGAGCCTAAGTCTCGGAAATGCAGAGTTCGCCCCAGGATGGCACCGAAGGTGGGGATGAAAGTACCCCTATTGCAAGATGTCCAAAGACGTGGGGCTCTCCAGTCTAGGGTGGACAAGGGCTAGAGAAAAATCCTGGGAATCCCGTGTGTTTCTCTTTCGATTCTTAGCATAAATGCGTATACTTCATCAAAAGCGAAGAAAAAAGTTGTGTAACGGCAAAGACGAAGTCGATATTTGGAAAAAATCAGGATGCTACAAACTACGATGTATGGACTCGTGTGGTTTTTTCTACATTGGAAAAACCATTAGAAAATTTGAAGAAAGAATAAAAGAACACCGACCAACATCAACAAAATTTTCAGAGTTCAAGAATCACTTAGTAGAAAAGAATCATCTATTCAACGAACAAAACGTCGATTTTCTACACATAGAACGAAGAGACAGTGTACTTTCGTGGCTCGAACAATATGAGATTCAAAAAGCTAAAAAAGAAAAAGGAGAAAAATGTCTAAATAATATAGAACCGTTAAAGTACACTATCGTTCCCCACATATTACGTCAGCAACAAGATCGCGTCACGCACTCGAACCGATGAACCCGAAACGAAAACGGAGCCTCTATCCTAATAATAATTTTTTCAAAAAACCAAGAAGGTTTCCAAGCTTGTTATCTTTTTATAATGTATTTCCTACAAGAACCACGTTTCTTAATTTGTTAAAATTTTTTCATTTTAATACTCTAATTTTCAAGTTAAAGGTAAATTTTTCATAACATTCTTCTGTAATTCGTCTATAATGAAAATGTCGTTCAATTTGTTTTAGGCTGAAGATGAAATCGCATAAGATTTCGAAACCGGTCCCGTCAATAAAAAAATAAAAAAGAAAAAAATTTTATTTAAGTTTATTTAAATAAAAACCAAAATCCAGTGGAGAGACACACAAAAATTGAAGAAGATTCTCTAAGAAAAAAGTTTTTATTAGGAGTACAAAATGAAACTCGGCTACAATCTACAAAATTCAAATTTACCCTGTGGCTGAGTTTCATTTTGTACACCTAATAAATAAATTATTGTAGGAAATTTAATTCTCTATAAATTTGTACTAAATTATTTTTTTTCTAGGATGCACCATTTTCGGAAAATACTTTTTTTTTAAAATAAATTTATCTTGAAAACAGTGCGTCCTAGAGAAAAAATGAATAGAATAAAAATTAAAGAGAATTGAATTTCCAACTGATATTATTTAGTGCATTTTTTCAATATCTGCAACGGTTTACGATTTACAAGCCTTTAAAAATTAACCTTCTTAGTG
This sequence comes from Orius insidiosus, assembly GCA_014119065.1. Taxonomy (NCBI): domain Eukaryota; kingdom Metazoa; phylum Arthropoda; class Insecta; order Hemiptera; family Anthocoridae; genus Orius; species Orius insidiosus. Next base: position 31,380 of record JACGAQ010002126.1, on the reverse strand, counting down.
GTTATACTTCAATAACCTTCTTACACGGAGAAGGTCAACTTTTGATGGACTTTAACGCCTAAAATGTTTAAAATTTTGAAAAAATGAACTACTAGGTGTACTGAAACTCGTAAAATCTACAAAATTCAAATTTACCCTGTGGCTGAGTTTCATTTTGTACACCTAATAAAATCAGAACTAAACAAAATGGTTGTTTTGACGTTTAAAACGCCTGGAAATCTTATAAAAGGTGTTTTTTTTTCTAAAGGAGGGATGAACAAAGAAAATTTATTCTATAAAGAATAAAATTGAAGGGTTGCATTGAAGATTTCATCTTTTCCTTTATTTATTTTTATTATAAAGAATTCAATAGCCGTCGAGCGTCTAGCAAACACAATTTTTTTACAACCTCTGTTTATTTAATAGACTATAAAGGCAAACAAGAATCCGAGGGTAAGTATTTATTTTGTCTAAAAGCCTTTTTTTAAAAAGTTCATTTTCTTTTCATTTCCTAGATTGAAATTAAGGAGGGGGAAATAATTTAAAACAAACAGCAAGTTAAAGCTAAGTAAAAAAGTAAAAGAAATCTTAAGGCATTCGATTTCTAACTTTTATAAGTTACGAACAGAGTTTTTAACCCATGAAATCCTTAAAATTTTCAATAAATTTTTAAAGATACTCAGAACTAATCAAGGTAAAGTAAATAGAGTACGAACCATTGTTCAAAATTTTATTTGTCATGTTAGATTCTATTTGAGTTTATGCAGAGATAATGAGCATTGGGCTTTAGGAAACCACATGTAAATAATTTATTTTCCATGCTTCCAGACCTAATTCCGTGTACCTTCCTAATTATTACCGTTAGAACTTCAATAAAAAGATGAAACTTTTAATAATAAACTCCCTAAATTTTTACGTGAATTTATAGAGTATCAAAATGTTCAATAACTTCCTTTGTGTAAGTTGAACATTATTTATAGCCGGAGAGGTGAATAAAAGCCTTTCGAGATGCATAGCCTCCGGTTGGAAATAGCTTAGACTAATCCAATTAGTTAAGAGTCTCCTTAGTTTCCTTACATTTCCCTAACTTCCAATTATATCAGATTGTCTTGAAAATCACAATTTCTTGTTGTTTAATTGGTTTCGACAACTCGATTTCGAGGGAGCCCTTTAATCCGATATCGGGATAAGGCCTGATCAGATTACTTCGATATATCTGAAGGGGGAAAAATAAAAGATTTCTAAGAATATTGTGAATTTTTTTTTGAACTATTAAATGTCCCGAAAAAGGATGAGGATGGGCCTAGCGCTTGGGCTTTCCCCAAATTGCCACAATATCCTTTTATTAGGTGTACAAAATCGGCTAAAATCTACAAAATTCAAATTTACCTACCCTGTGGCTGAGTTTCATTTTGTACACCTAATAAATAAAAATTTTAGGAAATTTAATTTTCTATAAATTTGTACTTAATTATTTTTTTCTAAGATGCACCATTTTCGGAAAATAATTTTTTTTAAAATAAATTTATCTTGAAAACAGTGCGTCCTAGAGAAAAAATGAAAAGAATAAAATTTAAAGAGAATTAAATTTCCAACAGATTTTATTTAGTGCATTTTTTCAATATCTGTAACGGTTTACGATTTACAAGCCTTTAAAAATTAACCTTCTTAATGGTTATACTTCAATAACCTTCTTACACGGAGAAGGTTAACTTTTGATGGACTTTAACGCCTAAAATGTTCAAAATTTTGAAAAAATGAACTACTAGGTGTACAAAATGAAACTCGGCTAAAATCTACAAAATTCAAATTTACCCTGTGGCTGAGTTTCATTTTGTACACCTAATAACTAAAAATTGTAGAAAATTTAATTTTCTATAAATTTGTACTTAATTATTTTTTTCTAGGATGCACCATTTTGGGAAAATAATTTTTTTAAAAATAAATTTATCTTGAAAACAGTGCGTCCTAGAGAAAAATGAATAGAATAAAAATTAAAGAAAATTGAATTTCCAACTGATTTTATTTAGTGCATTTTTTCAATATCTGTAACGGTTTACAAGCCTTTAAAAATTAACCTTCTTAATGGTTATACTTCAATAACCTTCTTACACGGAAAAGGTCAACTTTTGATGAACGCCTAAAATGTTTAAAATTTTGAAAAAATGAACTACTAGGTGTACAAAATGAAACTCGGCTAAAATCTACAAAATTCAAATTTACCCTGTGGCTGAGTTTCATTTTGTACACAATAAATTAAATTAGAGATCTTCTTAAATCAAAATAAGTTAAAATATGAAAGTTTTGATGGTGAAAACTGCATTTTAGGACCAAAAAATATAGTAATTGAAACTTTTGTTAAGAATAAAACTATTTTTTTGTATTTCATTGCGTTGAAAGTTTGGTCTAGATCGTTAGGCTCAGGTTGCGGGATGTAGGTTTGAGTTAACAAGGGTATAACAAGGCTTACAATGACCGTTTCCTGAGACCTCAGTCCTCTCTACTCCCATATAAAAGAAAAAAAAATTAAGAATTATTTTTCCACTGTTATTTATTTACTCGAATATGTTCACACGGCGCGTAATGTGCACTTAACGAGGTAGCCCTTTTCAGACGAGAAGAGCCGAATAAGGCTTGAACGGCGGATGGCAATTTATTTAAGTAGGGGCCCGGTTTATGGCGGGTGATAAAAGCAGGATGTCACCGCAGGCGCCCCAACGCCAATATCGGTGGAGAAAAAAAATTTGACGATTTTTTTTTACAATATTTAATTTTTCCCTTTTTTTTAACGGCTGCGTACTTACCGATTTTATCAGCCATCTCCCTTGGCAACGCAAGTCCAATGTCGACAATAGTAAACCCTCCCCCCCCCCCCCACCACTATGCGGTGAGTTAACTACGTTAACCCATCAGACTAACAATGTACACCTACGAAGCCTGCTTTCTTCATAAAATAATGTCGACGCTATAAACTTAATCAAATTTCTTGATTAAAATTAAAGACATAAATTTCTTTTTTCATCATAAAATTAACTTAAATTGGGTCGTTGAGGACAGAAAAACTGGCGACGAATAGACCAAAATATTATCATATTTTGGCCTAATGTATTTTTTGGAGGAGTTTCCGTTATTTTTGGGACAAGGAACCACCGTTTAAGGGATTTACCCATTAATACGTATTTAAGAATTAAAAAAGAAAACAGTTTAGGCTTTTTTGACCAGAAAACCTCTTTTTAAATATTTTAACGGATTTCACTAAGATTTTTAAATGTAGAAACCCCCTTATTTCCCTTTATTTAAAGGCAATTTTCTTGGTCAGCAGGCCGAAAAACCCATTTCTTACCAGATTTTCAGGAAATCTCAACATTTTGACTGTGAAACCCTCTTTTTTCCTTATTTCCGTCTTTTTTAACCGAGATACCCCCGTTTTTAACAGAACTCTGGCCGTTTGTCTAAGACTTCAAAAAAAAAAACCCTTTTTGGAAATTACCTAAATCATTTTGTCTAGCTATGTATTTTTGCGCGATCACTCTTAAAAATGTCAAATTTTTACTTGGTCCCGAAGAATAGCTTTATTTGAAAATGGTTTTGTAACTCCTGGAGTACGCGCAGAAGGACATGGACGTCAAATTCGACCTCCGGTCCGTCATATCTGAAGTCATCTGACGTCAAATTTGACATTCAATTCCTTCTGCGCACACTCCATGAGTTTCAAACTACGGTTAGAACAAAGCTATTGACTTCTGGATTTTTCTTCGGTGGTTTTGCTCATAACTTGACTTTTTTCAGCAAATCAGGCGTTTTCCTAAAACAATATTTTACGTTTTTTAATTTTAGCAGATGATTAGAGGGAAGTGAAAAGAAGAATCCGGCTTTTTTGTTGAAAAGAGAAAAGCTGAGGTTTCAATGTTATCAGCTATCATTCTATAAGACCTTCGTTCTTAAAAGAACATTTGTAAGGCTTTTATTAAAACACCACCGTTTTTTATCGTTTTCTTCATTAATACCCTGGAATCCGAGGAGAGTTCTCATATACTCGGATGGGTCCAAATTCCAAAGCTGGCTTTTCTTTTCCCGTGGGTGGGAATGAAGTCCGGGGGGTTTTTTTGATGGAAGTGAGAAAGACGAGTCGTGAGGGAGAAATTGGAGGTGACAGCGAATGCCAGTTACTCGGATCCTTTAGATATCATAGCTTGGAGAGGATCAATACGAGAACAGGCGAGTTTTAAGGAGAGAAAGGGAGCGAGGAAAAAAATATGTTTCGTCATAACTTAAGGGGACGCCCAGGTGTCGTTGATAAATGAAGTTCTTCCCCCTCCGCCATTCCGAAACAGAATAACTTTTCAAAATTACGATACTTTCAAATACAGATCCTAATTTTTTTGTCTTCTTTATGATATTTCAAACTCAAACGTCTATTTTAATCATTTCTTATTAGACTGAATTTTTACCAGAAAAAATATGGAAAAACGAAGCTGATGAATCATGTTTACCGACATTATTTATTGTCTTAAGTTTTTTTTATCAAGTTTACTCATCGTTTCATCCGAAAAACACATATCGTCTTTTTTCTTGGAAATAATCCGATCTGAAAACATTTCTTTCTTCTTTTATTCGACGGAAAGTTGTGAGCATTGGCACGAGACCACTTGGCTTTTCTCCATAGGTTCACGTGCAAACATCTTCATCACTTTCAATCGACGTATAAACTTTTAGATTTTTTTTAGGTAATTTTTGATTATTGAGGCTTTTTTAGAAAAAAATATTGTGAATAGCCGGTTGCGTGTCATTCAAGGGAAGTCCATTGTTTTACTTCCAGCAGGGTAGCTATATTGAAAGTGGTCGAGGGGGGTTTAAATGAGCCAAACGACCTCCCCCAACACTTTTTTTTTTTTTTTTTTTTTTTTTTTTTTTTGCGATTTTATTGAAAAAACCGACGAATGGATCATGATAAAAGTAAAAACGGATGCTCTTTTTTTCTCCCAACCTTTCCACTCCACGATCTACACAATATGGCTTTTATAATATGCATTAAAAGGAGATAAAAAAAAACCGTACCTATCTCTTTGTAACAAAAAAATAAAAAATTATTGTTTTAAAAATTGTATAAAACTTAGTGGCTGGGGGGCGGCTCGAAAAGGTTGTATAAAAGGGCTCGAATCTATTAGGTGTACAAAATGAAACTTAGCCACAGGGTAAATTTGAATTTGGTAGATTTTAGCCGAGTTTCATTTTGTACACCTAGTAGTTCATTTTTTCAAAATTTTGAACATTTTAGGCGTTAATGTCCATCAAAAGTTGACCTTCTCCGTGTAAGAAGGTTATTGAAGTGTAACCATTAAGAAGGTTAATTTTTAAAGGCTTGTAAATCGTAAACCTTTACAGATATTGAAAAAATGCACTAAATAAAATCTGTTGGAAATTTAATTCTCTTTAATTTTATTCTATTCATTTTTTCTCTAGGACGCACTGTTTTCAAGATAAATTTATTTAAAAAAAAAATTATTTTCCGAAAATGGTGCATCCTAGAAAAAAATAATTAAGTACAAATTTATAGAAAAAATTAAATTTCCTACAATTTTTATTTATTAGGTGTACAAAATGAAACTCAGCCACTGGGTAAATTTGAATTTTGTAGATTTTAGCCGAGTTTCATTTTGTACACCTAATATTTTGATTTAAGGAGATCTCTAATTTAATTTATTAAAGAGAAGCTTGTTTGGAGAGGGGGAAAAAATGAAACGAGCTTTCCTTGCGAGAGGTAAAAAAATTAACATTTTTGAACTAAAGCTCGCGCATGCGCGTTGTTCTGGTATCGTAAACTCACACGTGCGGAAATACGGTTTTATGAAGTTAGTTATAGAGTTTGTCTGGTGGATATTAAGGTATTCCAGATTAGAAAATTGTTTTATTTTTGAAAAAATGTTGTCTCTGGAGAAAATAAAAAACAATTTATTCGACACATTAATATACAATGAGCCTGAGGGAAAAAAGGGAAAAAAAGAGATTTATTTTCGTACTGAGGAAAAAGTTTCAATCTCGGTGTTAGATGAATTGTATCCCGGTAGGAAAAGCCCTTCGATGTCCCCTTACCTTTCCAGGGTGCAATTAATTTGCCGTTAGAACCCAAAGTTGTTCCCCAAGGCGGATCTCTTCGCCAATTACAAGACGCTTATCGATCAAAGACCTACTTTTTTTGACCGCTTGTTGGAGGAGAAAAAAAATCAATAGAGGATGATAGAGGATTCTTAAAGAGCGTTTGAGATATAGCCCTTTCTTAAGTCTTTCTTCACCGCTTTTGAGATACGAAGCCTTGATTGATTTATTGATCAATTTATTATCCCACATCTCAACCTCCTTTTAATTTACTCGGCCCATCTTTCGGGGGGCTTATTTATTTTAAGCCTCAAATTATTCTCGATTATTTGATCGAACATTTTTTTTAAAAACAAGTTCAAAATAAAAGTGTCTTAAAGTCAAGTTCGCCTATTGTTCTTCATGACAAAAGGCTTTTTATCTTTTTCACGGCTTTCTCGCTTTGTAAAATTTTTTTTAAAATTGATCAGCACAAGTTTACTGTAATGCGGGCAGAAGAAAAGGGAGTTTTCTCAAAGTTTAAAGACGGACCTGGAAGTAATTAAAGTGGGCTCCACGAGGGGAACTCTCTTAAAACGTTTTACGTGTGAACCTCTTTTAAACTGGATTAAAAAAACGAGAAAATTTATAAAATAGTGGAAAAAAGGGCAATAATCGGGTTATAGATTTGTGGATGTGGGATGATCGGAAGGGACAGGGAGTGTCGAAAGCCATTACCATAATTCCCAGTAGCGAGGATAGAGGTCTTTTTTATGCACGACCGTACGGTCGTGAAGGATTGCCTAACCTTTGCTGTATTCCTCCATTGGCAGGTTGGCTGGCATGCTAATGAAAGTTTACAGTCCGTGATTAAAAGTTAGCCAGCTCCATGGAATTATGTTGCTCCTCCTATATACCGAGGAAAAATAAGGAAAAATGGGGTAAATAGAGGTCATTTGACAGAAAAAGGAAGAAAAAGACAGAGCGATTTTGATAAATGGGAGTTTTTGGGCGAAAAAACCGAGGAATAAGCTGGAAATTGGGTGTCCTCGTCGAAAAACAACCGAAAAAGTTTTGGCTAATGCCTTTTGCAAGGCAATTAAAAAAAAAAGCCCTTTGACAGTGCGAATTTCTCTCAGCTACCTATACATATTAGGTGTACAAAATGAAACTCAGCCACAGGGTAAATTTGAATTTTGTAGATTTTAGCCGAGTTTCATATTGTACACCTAGTAGTTCATTTTTTCAAAATTTTAAACATTTTAGGCGTTAAAGTCCATCAAAAGTTGACCTTCTCCGTGTAAGAAGGTTATTGAAGTATAACCTTTAAGAAGGTTAATTTTTAAAGGCTTGTAAATCGTAAACCGTTACAGATATTGAAAAAATGCACTAAATAAAATCTGTTGGAAATTTAATTCTCTTTAATTTTTATTCTATTCATTTTTTTCTAGGACGCAGTGTTTTCAAGATAAATTTATTTAAAAAAAAATATTTTCCGAAAATGGTGCATCCTAGAAATAAATAATTAAGTACTTTATAGAGAATTAAATTTCCTACAATTTTTATTTATTAGGTGTACAAAATGAAACTGAGCCACAGGGTAAATTTGAATTTTGTAGATTTTAGCCGAGTTTCATTTTGTACACCTAATATAATTTTGCATACATACACGTATAATATGTGATACGCTTTATTTAATTATTATTTACTTATATTTATTTATTTGAAATTATTTTTACCGTCTCTCGTCGAGGAGATAAAGATCTTCAAAGTTCTCGGAATCGCCCATTTCGCCGCCTGTAGTTCACCCGAAGGACCTCCTCGACAACTTCGTCGTTGATCATCCCGTTCAATAATCGAACATCCTGCCAAACATTAATAAACATTATTAACACAAGATTCAAAAGCAAACTAATATAATCGTGTGTATTTTATTAGTTTAATCCGATTACCTTTAATAGGATTAAAATATTAGTTAACTACAATTTAAGTTATAATATAATAACGCATTTTTATGGCTTAAAAACCATTTTTTTAAAGAAATTAGTTTGTCGGACATAGTCGCTCAAAGAGAATATCAACAAAAGGTGATTTTTATGGTTGATTGGAAAAAAATAATAAAAAATAATGGAATATTGTCTTTGTTTTTTCCCTTTTCAAGGGTATTACATAAAAATATAGAAGGTGAGGGTTTGAAAAAGACGGAAAATTGTTTTTGCTCTTTTGTGTTTCCTCAGACTTTGATATATTATATTTTTTTAGAAGTAATAAAAAATGTCTGAAAAAAGCGATTCCCACAATGAAGTTTTTTCATATAAAAAAGTAGATAAAGCGTACTATGGAAATACGAATTTCCCTCGTTTGTGGACTGGGATTCACCTAGTAGGCAGAATGAGGAATTAGATCATCCGGAAACTAAGAGGATTACCTGAATCGATTTGAAATTCTTTCCGTTCTGGAATAACCCTTTCGGTTCTCCGGAAATCCTTTGATCCCCCTCTGACTTTCCGCGAGTTATTCATTTATATGCCGCCAAGTTTTCATAGTCAAAAGTCGCTTTTCATCCCTCCTTTTTTTCAAAACTTGGAAAATCAATCAACGTTTTAAAGGGAACTCTCTCTCCCTTCCCGAATTTCCCTGAATAAGCAAACACCCTCTAGATCTGAATAAGGGATTAGAGGAATAAGGGAATCGACAAAAGTGATTCCAACTCCGTTGCATATGCATGGATTTATGCTATTAAAACTTCCCGAGTTAAAAAGAAAAATAGTCAACATTCATTTAATTTATTTACATATTTATCCGACGTGTGAAAAACTTTTAGACTTGAGAAAGCAATGTTTACTCGCCCTAATAACGCCTTTTATACTCGGAATTTGATGGAGAACCTATTTACGAGTCTAAATTTATTTAATCGATATCCTTTGGCGTATTTTTAGGCTTAAAATAACTTTTTTATTATAAATATTTCGGTCAGATATAGTATTTTATACGAAAGTTGACCAACTCGGCTAAACAGTGGTTAAATCCTCAGATTGGCGGCTGAAGAGTCGTTGGACCGTCCGATTGGTAGCTAAACGGTCGTTAGATAGTCTGATTGGCAGCTAAACATCATTTATATCGTCTGATTGGTAGGGAAACAGCATTTATATCGTCTGATTGGTAGCGAAACAGTATTTATATCGTCTGATTGGTAGCGAAACAGTATTTATATCGTCTGATTGGTAGCGAAACAGTATTTATATCGTCTGATTGTTAGCGAAACAGTATTTATATCGTCTGATTGGTAGCGAAACAGTATTTATATCGTCTGATTGGTAGCGAAACAGTATTTATATCGTCTGATTGGTAGCGAAACAGTATTTATATCGTCTGATTGGTAGCTAAACAGTCGTTGGATTGCTTGATTGATAGCTAAACAGTCGTTTAAATCATCTGATTGGCAGATTTATAGTCGTTAGGTCGTCTGATTGGTAGCTGAACAGTCGTTGGATCGTCTTATTGGTAGATTAACAATCGTTACATAGACTGATTGACAGCTGAATAGTCTCTTAGATCGTCTTATTGGCAATTTTATACTCGGAATTTGATAGAGAACCTATTTACGAGTCTAAATTTATTTAATCGATATCCTTTGGCGTATTTTTAGTGTTAAAATAACTTTTTTTATTATAAATATTTCGGCCAGACATAGTATTTTATACGAAAGTTTACCAACTCGGCCGAACAGTAGTAAAATCCTCAGATTGGCGGCTGAAGAGTCGTTGGACCGTCTGATTGGTAGCAAAACAGTATTTATATCGTCCGATTGGTAGCAAAAAGTATTTATATCGTCTGATTGGTAGCTAAACAGTAGTTAGATTGTCTGATTGGCAGCTAAAAAGTCGTTGGATAGCCTGATTGGGAGCTAAACAGTCGTTAGATAGTCTTATTGATAGCTAAGCAGTGGTTTAGAATCTAAGAAACAAAGAAACCTTTGAAAGCAGTAAACATCCTTTTTTCTAGGATTAACAAGACGAGAAGAAAAAATACTATCATCTATGAAGTTTATGAACTTAGACCCTTTTTTTTTCATAAGTTCGAAAATCGACATGAAGAGAGTCGTGCAGCATTCACAAAGCCCCCAGGGAAATTTACTCCATTTCGCTGATAAAAGAAAACTAAATGGCAAACATGGCAGTATAAAGCCATAAGCAGGATATAGTCTCTAGATTCTAGAGACTATACGTATAGTGTTATTCAGAACGTCTAAAGACTGTAGAGCTGCTATTGTGGCGATCTAACAACGGTTCAGCTGCCAATCAGAAGATCTAATGACTGCATAGCTGCCAACCAGGCGATCTAATGACTGTATAGAACATACAGTCATTAGGTCCCCTTGTTTCTGAATAGCACATTACCACCAGTGAGCGCTTATAGTCGAATTTCTGGTGGGGAAAAAAATAAGGAAGTATCGAAAATCGAAAAGTTGAAGATATTTGGTTCAAATAAGGAGATCAACAGAGCAATAAGAGGGGGAGAGGCAATCTTGTTTTCGACCTCGCTCAACGCACTGAAGTGATATCGCCCTGAGTATAAAAAGGAAGGTGGAGTGGGCGGATTCGAGCGGCTTTCGTAAAAATGCCCATTTGTTTTCCAGCTCGGAAAACCCTGTCATCGCCTTCTCGAAAACCGGAATCGAAACTGCCTAGAAGGACAGACCGCCCTACTTTCGGACTAAACGCCCTTCAACTTCCAACTTCAATTCATGTCATAGAGAATAGAATTTAATTGGCATGGAGGAGCGTAATGAGTTTCCCTAATGGGTCTCTGTTGTTCCACCGTATAATGCAATTGTTGCGAGCTCAGCTGGATTTTCAATTCCTTATTAAAACTGTTTAGTTTTAAACATTTTCTACTGTAGAAATAAAACTTTTGCTAACCAATTGGACAGTTAACGAGCTAATCAGTTGTTTATTAGCCTTTTCTAGAACGATCCTCCCTTTTCTACTCCGTGACGTGCAATGGATTTAAATTAATTTAATTCAAAAGGATCCTCTAATGAATTGGCACCCGCTTTACAAGTACTCCTCTCCTAGTTCATCAGCATAATTAAATTGCTTCTTCAGAACAAATAAAAAAGACATTTTGATCTAGGTTGAAAAGCTACTTTTACGGCACAACAACTTTTTTGACAAATTGTTAGGTGTACAAAATGAAACTCGGCTAAAATCTACAAAATTCAAATTTACCCTGTGGCTGAGTTTCATTTTGTACACCTAGTAAATAAAAATTGTAGGAAATTTAATTCTCTATAAATTTGTACTTAATTATTTTTTTCTAGGATGCACCAAATTTCGGAAAATAATTTTTTTTTAAAATAAATTTATCTTGAAAACAGTGCGTCCTAGAGAAAAAATGAATAGAATAAAAATTAAAGAAAATTAAATTTCCAACAGATTTTATTTAGTGCATTTTTTCAATATCTGTAACGGTTTACGATTTACAAGCCTTTAAAAATTAACCTCCTTAATGGTTATACTTCAATAACCTTCTTACACGAGAAGGTCAACTTTTTATGGACTTTAACGCCTAAAATGTTTAAAATTTTGAAAAAATGAACTACAAGGTGTACTGAAACTCGGCTAAAATCTACAAATTCAAATTTACCCTGTGGCTGAGTTTCATTTGTACACTTAATAGGTTGAAGCTACTTTTACGGCACAACAACTTTTTGTCAAAACAACGTCCTAAAGGCTTTTTTTGTGTATAAAATCTGTAATGGACGATATTCTTCGTTTAACGGTCGATTCTTATGGTAGGGCATACCTCGCAGACAAAGATATTTATTTCATAGAGTAGATAGCCCATAAAAGGTCGCCTATAACTCGGACAGGAGCCAAATCCCGGGACTAGCTTCCCCCTCTTCATCCCTTGCACGCTATCATGAGCAAACCCCCGACCTCTTTTTTCTTGACAAAAATGTCAACAAAATAAACCTTTATATATTTTTTACCAGGTTCTTTTTATAGAAAAAGAGGAAGAAAATTATTGGTTTGATGAAATTTTCGCGGAGAATCGAATTTGACGTTCTTGTTATAGTTCGATACGTGTCTACAGAAGCAAATAGCGGCCAATAATGTCATACGTATCAACGAATCTATTATGCATGCATGGCGGAATAACTAGGGAATGTAAACACACAAGTCAAGCAGTCCGGATAATCTTGATATTCGCTCGCTCTTCATTCAATCCTTTCAAAATTAAAAATAAATTTTAAAATTCATATTCTATATTGAACGTGTTTGATAAAAATCTCCATTTTTGATTAATGTGAGTATTGAGTGGAAAAAAAATTTCTATTAATATCCGGCTTATATCGATTCATGTAAAGATATTATCAGAATATGGAAATTCTATTTTGAACGGTATTTTTTCAATGAGGTTTTGACTTTGCACCAGGATTTTAGGGTTCTTTCTTTGGAAGCTCGGAGTTTTGTCAGGCTATTCTGATGTGAGGTTGACTAAGTAAGCTTTTAGAGAATGGAACAGCTGGGTCTAATAGATTTGATTTGGTTATCAAGATAATTGGATTTCATAGCTTTTGGTCAAATTCCATATTATCATTTCAGTAGCCAAAGCATAGACTATAGCTGGCATTCAAAAGTCGGTTAACATTCTGACGAGATCTAGAGTCAAGATCGTTTCATTGGCAGCTGAACAGTTGTTTGATCCCCAAAATAGCAGCTCTACAGACCTTCTGAATAGCAATATATGTACTTGTAGTCTCTAGATCGTCTGATTGGCTGCTAAAAAGTCGATAGATGGTCCCGTTAGCAACTAAACAGTCATTAGTTTGCCAGGTTGGCAGCTATACAGTCATTAGACAGTCTAATTGTCAGCTAAACATTCGTTGGATCGCCAGATTGGTAGCTAAGCAGCCATCAGATCGCCTGATTTACAATTACAGGTGTTAGATCGCCAAAATAGCAGCTCTACCGTCTTTAGACATTGTTTATAGCACACAGTCATTAGTTCATATGATTGGCAACTGGACAGTCATTAGATCGTCTGATTGGCAACTAAACAGTCATTAGAGCATCTGATTGGCAACTAAACATTCATTAGATCGTCTGATTGACAACTAAACATTTGTAAGATCGCCTGATTGATTGCTAAACGGTCATTAAATCGCCTGATAAGCGGCTGAAAAGTCGTTAGATTGCTTGATTGGCAGCCAAACAGTCATTAGATCGCCTCATTGGCAGCTGAACAGTTGTTAGATCGCCGCAATAGCAGCTATACAGTCATTAGACCTTCTGAATAGCACTATACTTATAGTCTCTAGATCGACTGATTGGCAGCTAAAAAGTCGTTAGATGGTCCCATTAGCAACAAAACAGTCATTAGTTTGCCTGTTTGGCAGCTATACAGTCATTAGACCGTCTAATTGGCAGCCAAACATTCGTTGGATCGCCAGATTGGTAGCTAAGCAGCCATCAGATCGCCTGATTTACAATTACAGGTGTTAGATCGCCAAAATAGCAGCTCTACCGTCTTTAGACATTGTTTATAGCACACAGTCATTAGTTCATATGATTGGCAACTGGACAGTCATTAGATCGTCTGATTGGCAACTAAACATTCATTAGATCGTCTGATTGACAACTAAACATTTGTAAGATCGCCTGATTGATTGCTAAACGGTCATTAAATCGCCTGATAAGCGGCTGAAAAGTCGTTAGATTGCTTGATTGGCAGCCAAACAGTCATTAGATCGCCTCATTGGCAGCTGAACAGTTGTTAGATCGCCGCAATAGCAGCTATACAGTCATTAGACCTTCTGAATAGCACTATACTTATAGTCTCTAGATCGTCTGATTGGCAGCTAAAAAGTCGTTAGATGGTCCCATTAGCAACAAAACAGTCATTAGTTTGCCTGTTTGGCAGCTATACAGTCATTAGACCGTCTAATTGGCAGCCAAACATTCGTTGGATCGCCAGATTGGTAGCTAAGCAGCCATCAGATCGCCTGATTTACAATTACAGGTGTTAGATCGCCAAAATAGCAGCTCTACCGTCTTTAGACATTGTTTATAGCACACAGTCATTAGTTCATATGATTGGCAACTGGACAGTCATTAGATCGTCTGATTGGCAACTAAACAGTCATTAGAGCATCTGATTGGCAACTAAACATTCATTAGATCGTCTGATTGACAACTAAACATTTGTAAGATCGCCTGATTGATTGCTAAACGGTCATTAAATCGCCTGATAAGCGGCTGAAAAGTCGTTAGATTGCTTGATTGGCAGCCAAACAGTCATTAGATCGCCTCATTGGCAGCTGAACAGTTGTTAGATCGCCGCAATAGCAGCTATACAGTCATTAGACCTTCTGAATAGCACTATACTTATAGTCTCTAGATCGTCTGATTGGCAGCTAAAAAGTCGTTAGATGGTCCCATTAGCAACAAAACAGTCATTAGTTTGCCTGTTTGGCAGCTATACAGTCATTAGACCGTCTAATTGGCAGCCAAACATTCGTTGGATCGCCAGATTGGTAGCTGAGCGGTCTTCAGATCGCCTGATTTACAGCTGAACAGATGTTAGATCACCCAAATAGCAGCTCTACCGTCTTTAGACATTCTTAATAGCAAATACAGTCATTAGTTCATATGATTGGCAACTGGACAGTCATTAGATCGCCTGGTTGGCAGCCAAACAGTCATTAGATCGCCTCATTGGCAGCTGAACAGTTAGATCGCCACAATAGCAGTTCTACAGTCATTAGACCTTCTGAATAGCACTATAAAGTCATCAGATTGTCTGTTTGGCAGCTAAAAAGTGGTTAGATGATCCCATTGGCAACTAAACATTTATTAGTTCTCCTGGTTGGCAGCTATACAGTCATTAGATCGTCTAATTGGCAGCTAAACATTCGTAAGATCGCCTGATCGATTGCTAAACGGTCATTAAATCGCCTGATAAGCGGCTGAAAAGTAGTCAGATTGCTTGATTGGCAGCCAAACAGTCATTAGATCGCCTCATTGGCAGCTGAACAGTTAGATCGCCACAATAGCAGTTCTACAGTCATTAGACCTTAATACCACTATAAGTCATCAAATCGTCTGATTAGCAACAAAACAGTCATTAGTTTGCCTGTTTGGCAGCTATACAGTCATTAGACCGTCTAATTGGCAGCCAAACATTCGTTGGATCGCCAGATTGGTAGCTGAGCGGTCTTCAGATCGCCTGATTTACAGCTGAACAGATGTTAGATCACCCAAATAGCAGCTCTACCGTCTTTAGACATTCTTAATAGCAAATACAGTCATTAGTTCATATGATTGGCAACTGGACAGTCATTAGATCGCCTGGTTGGCAGCCAAACAGTCATTAGATCGCCTCATTGGCAGCTGAACAGTTAGATCGCCACAATAGCAGTTCTACAGTCATTAGACCTTCTGAATAGCACTATAAAGTCATCAGATTGTCTGTTTGGCAGCTAAAAAGTGGTTAGATGATCCCATTGGCAACTAAACATTTATTAGTTCTCCTGGTTGGCAGCTATACAGTCATTAGATCGTCTAATTGGCAGCTAAACATTCGTAAGATCGCCTGATCGATTGCTAAACGGTCATTAAATCGCCTGATAAGCGGCTGAAAAGTAGTCAGATTGCTTGATTGGCAGCCAAACAGTCATTAGATCGCCTCATTGGCAGCTGAACAGTTAGATCGCCACAATAGCAGTTCTACAGTCATTAGACCTTAATACCACTATAAGTCATCAAATCGTCTGATTTGCAGCTAAAAAGTGGTTAGATGATCCCATTGGCAACTAAACAGTCATTAGTTTCCCTGGTTGGCAGCTATACAGTCATTAGACCGTCTAATTTGCAGCTAAACATTCGTTGGATCGTCAGATTGGTAGCTAAACGGTCATCAGATCGACAGCTCAACAGGTGTTAGATCGCCAAGTAGCAGACATTCTTAATAGCACATACAGTCATTAGTTCATATGATTGGCAACTGGACAGTCATTAGATCGTCTGATTCACAACTAAACTGTCATTGGATCATCATCTATACAGTCACCTAAACATCAGCTAAACAGTCACTTAATCGTCTGCTAGGTCAGTCTAAGTATAGAATAGCAGCGTTTGGCGCATTCAATTGCCCAAAAAGCTCGAACGACTCGTTGATTAATGCGAAAATCGATTTGATCGTTAAAAATTTTTAGGTTGGAGCCAAAAGGTGCCATCTACCCAGGCGTGCGGATAAATCTGCCTCGCCAATACTGCATTGGAAAAAGGGAATCTAAAATATTATTTTAAATGTTTTGGCATCTGTATATTCCTGTTTCTGCCACGTTTCCTTAGAGTAGATGGTAACTTTACTTGCTAACATTGTTAACTATGTTTAAAGTTCTTAATTTACCTGCTTTAGAATTGACATAAGGTCCAAATGGGGTTTTAGAGGTTGACAAGAGACTTATCAAGGATAAAAGCACTGGAGCGTTATGTCTGATAGTTAGTCCTCTTTGAAGAACTTCACTGACGTCATCTAATTAGCAGCACTCTTTAGAAAAAAGCTCATTATTTCAAATCCAAAAAAAATTAAAAAAAATTTTCATCCCAAAAGCGTATTTTGTAACTCAAACTCCCGGGAGGCGGAGATTATTAGATGAAATTTAATTACTTTCATATATCATGAGGGGGGCTTAAACCGCAAAAGCTCTCTCTCGGCCTCTCCCGCTTTAAAATACCTGTTCAGAAATACAAACACAATTGTTTAAACCATCCAGGGGGGTCTCTTTATCCCTGAATACCTCTCATTTTTCAACCAACATCAAGATCCAGAAGGAATTTAATATTTTAGTTTGAATTTTAAGTACACGGTACTCCATGGCTTGACCTTTTGACCTTTCACTTTTCCTCTCAGAAAATACTTCAAAAGGCTTTATTTACAACCGGTTTAAAACCAATATGAGCCATAATTTATGGTGAAATCCTTCTTTTTATATGTAATTGAAAAACTTTACAGAGCTTAAGTTTTTGACATTTTAAAATTATAGTAGTTCATTTTTTCAAAATTTTGAACATTTTAGGCGTTAAAGTCCATCAAAAGTTGACCTTCTCCGTGTAAGAAGGTTAGTGAAGTATAACCATTAAGAAGGTTAATTTTTAAAGGCTTGTAAATCGTAAACCGTTACAGATATTGAAAAAATGCACTAAATAAAATCTGTTGGAAATTTAATTCTCTTTAATTTTTATTCTATTCATTTTTTCTCTAGGACGCACTGTTTTCAAGATAAATTTATTTTTAAAAAAATTATTTTCCGAAAATGGTGCATCCTAGAAAAAATAATTAAGTACAAATTCATAGAAAATTAAATTTCCTACAATTTTTATTTACTTACTTGAAAATCTTTTCGGAGCTTAAGTTTTTGACATTTTTAAATTATAGTACATAGTTCATTTTTTCAAAATTTTGAACATTTTAGGCGTTAAAGTCCATCAAAAGTTGACCTTCTCCGTGTAAGAAGGTTATTGAAGTATAACCATTAAGAAGGTTAATTTTTAAAGGCTTGTAAATCGTAAACCGTTACAGATATTGAAAAAATGCAATAAATAAAATCTGTACGAAATTTAATTCTCTTTAATTTTGTTCTATTCATTTTTTCTCTAGGACGCACTGTTTTCAAGATAAAAAAAAATTGTTTTCCGAAAATGGTGCATCCTAGAAAAAAATAATAAAGTGCAACAAATTTTATTACCTTACAAGTTTTATTACCTTAGGTGTACAAAATGAAACTCGGCTAAAATCCACAAAATTTAAATTTACCCTGTTGCTGAGTTTCATTTTGTACACTTAATAATTAAAAATTGTAGGAAAAATTCTCTATAGATCTGTACTTAATTATTTTTTTCTAGGATGCACCATTTTCGGAAAATAATTTTTTTTAAAAATAAATTTATCTTGAAAACAGTGCGTCCTAGAGAAAAAATGAATAAATTAAAAATTAAAGAGAATTGAATTTCCAACAGATTTTATTTTGTTCATTTTTTCAATATCTTTAACGGTTTACGATTTACAAGCCTTTAAAAATTAACCTTCTTAATGGTTATACTTCAATAACCTTCTTACACGGAGAAGGTCAACTTTTGATGGACTTTAACGCCTAAAATGTTCAAAATTTTGAAAAAATGAACTACTAGGTGTACAAAATGAAACTCGGCTAAAATCTACAAAATTCTTTAACCTGTGGCTGAGTTTCATTTTGTACGCCTAATAGAAAATTATTTTTAACATAAAATGAAGAGAAATTTCTAATCTAGGATGTATGCAAATTCCATTAGAGTTGAGTGAAGGGTGTTATTGAAGAGGGTAGAAAAGGGATGTTGGAATAGGTTTTTCCGATAAGTTCGAACCTTTCTTTACAATCTTGGTAATGTACAAGCATTGTCCTTTATTCAGAGAGGACCTTAGGACCTTAAAGAAGAGAATGATAAGGGTCTGAAGAGAGTAGCTTTCCCAATTATCGAGATGTCTCCCACGCTTCAGGGAGTTCCCAATTATTTAAATTGGCTTCATCCAGCCTCAAAGTCGCATTTTCCCTTTTAAAGAGAACGTTTCCAAAATCCTGGAGCTTAATTTTTGACAGGAAAAATGAGGGAATGAATAAAACATATCCACGCATTATCGCCTCTAGCTCATTTATCATATCGACATGTAGACAGGAATGACGTAACCGATCCAATCTTTCGAAAAGCGATTAGTGTCCAAGGAGCTCCCTTTTCCTGATTGGTCGAAGACCTCTTTGGAAAACATGCCCGGAGGGGGGGAAAACCTCTTGGAACCTAATTGAGCGTCCGTTCGACCTCAAGTCCATATCCTTTTTCCGCCACGGTTTTCCAACTCTACTCACTTGATTGGGTTTGTCAACATTTTTTAAACTAAAAAACAAATTTGAAATTCAAAAAGTCCTGCTTATTCATAAACCACTCGTTATAATGAGGCCGGTGTGAATAGGTTAAAAAGCAAGGGGTAAAAACTGGAACTTTAATAAAGAAAAAAAAATTTTTAGACCCAAAGTTTTAAAAATTTCTTTTTAGGCTAAAAAATATGATTTTCATTTTATTTTTAATGTCCAATAATGGAGGAAGAAGTGATCTTTACAGATTTCAATGCAACGGGAAGTCCTTGACAATGCGTCTCACGATACCTCAAAGTTGACCATTTTACCATAACAGATAGAGCCACCGTCGCCTTTATTATGGTACAACATGAAACGAAATGGCCGAGTTTCATTTTGTACACCTAATAAATAAAAATTGTAGGAAATTTAATTCTCTATAAATTAGTACTTAATTATTTTTTCTAGGATGCACCATTTTCGGAAAATAATTTTTTTAAAATAAATTTATCTTGAAAACAGTGCGTCCTAGAGAAAAAATGAATAAAATAAAAATTAAAGAGAATTGAATTTCCAACAGATTTTATTTAGTGCATTTTTCAATATCTCTAACGGTTTACGATTTACAAGCCTTTAAAAATTAACCTCCTTAATGGTTATACTTCAATAACCTTCTTACACGGAGAAGGTCAACTTTTGATGGACTTTAACGCCTAAAATGTTCAACATTTTGAAAAATGAACTACTAGGTGTACAAATTGAAACTCGGTTAAAATCTACAAAATTCTTTACCCTGGGGCTGAGTTTCATTTTGCACACCTAATAATTTATGATTGAAAATCTCACGGAGTGACGAAAAAGCTACCCTAATAAAAACGTCCAATATTATACTTTTACCTCAGATATTGTATTGTACTTGGCCAGCTTTTAGCTACATTTCACCCGACTAAAAAAATGTTTTTCCCGAGTCATTGTTGTCTCGTAAACTCCGACATTATCCAACTTAAGTCCCCCTAACCATCCCACAAAATGGAGCATCAGATAGGCCTCTGTTGTGCAATAAATTAAGTTTATACAGTAAATTTGAACAATTTAGAAATTTATTGATACAAATTCGAGTTTTTTTGTTTTATAACGTTTTTTATTAAAAAAAAGTGACTTTTATAAAGGATGATGGAGAAATTGTGGTGTTGAAAGCGTTGAATTACGATGTTGTTCGGGTTAAAAAAGGGGGTCTTGAAAGATAGGCGTTGGGCCCTGGGTTTGGGGTTGAATATGTTGTTTAGGCTTCGGTTTTCTGTCTCCGTCAGACCCTCTTATTTTCCAGCAAGCGGAACCCGGGGAGAAAGAAAATAAAAGGGAAAAAATAAAGACAAAAAAAGGTACCTAGGTTTTAATCTTTTCCGAATAAAATGGAACTCAGCGGTTTTTCCTCGAATACTTTTTTTCTCCTCCCCTTTTCATTTGCGTAAAATATTCTCGTGTTTGTTTTTTTTTTTCTCGACAAAAGAAAATACGTGATCATCCATGGTTTAAAACAAGGTATTTAATATTTATTCAGTATTTTGACGAATTAAATATTATGTAACATTCATTTTTATCCTCTAGCCTGCCGAGTGATCTTTTTTCGATCATATCTTCTAAACGGTTAATCCTACACAAAAAATTAATAAAAGCAAACTGAAAGGAAAATAAATTTTCTACAAAAAATACTTAGTAAATTTCATCCTTAGGCCGGCCGTTATCGAGATATTAACTTAAGTGATCTTTTTTCGATCATATCTTCTAAACGGTTAATGCTATACAAAAAATTAATAGAAACAAACTGAAAGAAAATTAAATTTTCTATATAAAAACTTTATTCATTTTCATCCCCAGACCAGCCGTTATCGAGATTTTTAAATTTTCTCCAAAAAGAATAATATTCATTTTGTCCTCTAGCCTGCCGTTAACGAATATTAACTTAAATGATCTTTTTTCGAACATATCTTCTAAACGGTTCTTCCTACATAAAAAATTAATAAAAGAAAACTGAAAGAAAATTAAATTTCCTACAAAAAGTACTTAGTGAATTTTCATCCTCAGGCCGGCTGTTATCGAGATATTTTAAATTTCCTACAAAAAGAATATGTATTTCAAAAAACAAATTTTTCACCCCATAAAAAATTATAAACCGAAAACTATTTTAAGGTGACCTATAAAATCCACCGTAAATCAACCCTTCATTAAATATAAAACAAAGGGTTGTATCAGGTTCAGATCCCTACGTAAATTACAATTAGAGTCAACCTAGATTGAAATGGAGATCCCATTCTAGCTAAATGGTGGTCGGAAAATCCTCATTTTCTTTGAGACAGGGTGGAAACTTACATGTATCTCTCCCGGTTAACACATAAATCATAATAGGAAAAAAAGTTTAAATATTCCCTTATTTTTGGTATAGTTTCTTAATTTTTCCAGAGACAAAAAATTAAAATCTCTTAATTTTTAGCGAAGATTGCAAATCGAATAACTTTTTTCGATCGTGCGAAAGCTCCAAAAAGTGAACAACTTTAAAACGGCCAAAACTTTATTTTTTTTTTCGACAGATTCGGATTCTGCTGACAATTCCACATAAAAAGACTAGTTATATGAATTTTGGAGCTTTTTTTCGTCGAAAAAAAAAAAAAATTACACGCTTTGTTCCATCCGCAGTTTGAAACTCCTGGAGCATGCCTAGAAGGATTTGGGCCTCATCTTTGACGTTCAAATCGTTGGTCCGTCAAAGCCTAAGTCATTGACGTCGAATATGACGTGCATATCCTTCTGCGCATGCTCCAGGAGTTTCGAACTGCGGTTGGAACAAAGCTAATGAGATTCTTGCGAAAATCCTTGCAGTTTTTAAACTGTAAATTTTCTCAAAAACACCACGAGGTCACCCAGACGCCAGTGGATCAAGAATGCCTCGTTTTTTTTGTCACATATTAGGTGTACAAAATGAAACTCAGCCACAGGGTAAATTTGAATTTTGTACACGATTGAAATTTCAAAAAACCAAAATGTAATCAACGAAAAATCTAAAATTGTATTATAGATGATTTTTGTAAATTTTTATCTTCAATTAAAAGAAGAAAAGTTATTGTAATACCCTCCACTTCAGAAGGTATTACAACGCCCTCGGAATCCCTTCCGAGTCTTCAGTTGTTTTACGGCCACCAAAAACCCTTCAACCCTCACTTTTGGACATTTCCCTCAGTTTTTTTTCCGTGGGGGGGACCTTCTTTTGAAGTGTTTTAAGCGTTTTTTGTGTTAGTCCGAAAAAAGCATTTTTTCAGGTTTTCCGGGGGCAGTGTTGGGCGTAATCGTAATCGCAATTACGATTAAGATTGTAATCGCAAGTTTCTTAATTACAATGATAATCGTATTCGTATTTTTTTCTGCAATTACGATTGTAATCGCATTTTTTTTAACGATTACAATGTAATCGTATTTTTTTCTGCGATTACAATCGTAATTGTATTTTTTTTCTGCGATTACCATTATAGTCGTGCTTTTTTCTGCGATTGCAATCGTAATTGTATTTTTTTCTGCGATTACCATTATAATCGAATTTTTTTTTAGCAATTACGGGCGTAATCGTATTTTCGTTAGCGTTTACGGCTCGTATATGACATTTTGGAAAAATGCGATTACGACCGTAATCGCAGAAAAAAATACGATTACAATGGTAATCGCAGAAAAAAATACAATTAAGATTGTAATCGCAGAAAAAAAATACGATTACGATTTTAATCGCAGAAAAAAAATACGATTATAATGGTCATCGCAGAAAAAAAAATACAATTACGATTGTAATCGCAGAAAAAAATACTATTACGATTGTAATCTTAATCGTAATTAAGAAACTTGCGATTACAATCGTAATCGTAATTGCGATTACGATTACGCCCAACACAGTCCGGGAGTTATTTTATATTCTGGGAGTTAACCATTAAAACACTCACTCCATCCGATTTTCGAAAAATTTTCCTTACTATAGTAAGAAATTTAGAAAATATTTGAAGAATCTGGTTGCAGGGAGATAACTTTCGTATTTTTTAAAACATGGGCTGACCCTTTCAACGTGGTTAATTCGATCTCGCGGTTCTGACGCGAATGTAAATTTAATAATGAATTTTCAAAGAAGATGCCGATCCATTAGTGCCTTCGACCGACAAGCACTTGAGAGGCACCAGACTGAGTCGAAGCTAAAGACGAGGGTTTTAATTAATTTTCCCAACATTCCCATCTTCCATTAAAAGCCCGACCACCGTTTAATTTTTCATCAATCGAAACCCTAATCCCAATATGTAAATGAGAACTTAAAAGAGAAATCACCAATTTAAAATCTACTTACGAAAACCTCGTTTTTCCACGAGTTCGTTTTGGACTGAAAGGACCCAAGATAAAAGTTATGTAAAACGCGATTATCGATTAAATAGATAGGGACATTCAAACAGAATCTATATCGGAAAAAGACAATTTTTTGTATATTTTATAATGTTTATGGTACATCCAAAATGCGAGAAAAAGTAATGAAAATCATTTAAAAACTGAGGTTTCTTCAAAAAACGAGAAAAATTCATCCAAATCATGTAAAAACTGAGGATTGTTTCTCAAAAAGTGAGAAAAACTCCTCAAAACCAGTAAAAACATGGGTTTTCTTTAAAAACCGAACAAAATTATGTAAAAAACTGACGTTTCTCTCTCAAAGTATGGGAAAAAAATCGTCAAAAACCAGTAAAAATTGTGATTTCTTTCTCAAAAAGGGGGAAATAAATTCGCCAATATGAAGTAGCAACCTTCTCTTTCAAAATGTGAGAAAAATTCGTCAAAATTACTTAAAAATTGAGGTTTCTCTCTCAAAAAGCGAGGGAAAGTTCGTCCAAATCAATATATCGCAAAAAGACAATTTGTTGTATATTTTTATAGTGTTTATGGTACATCCAAAATGCGAGAAAAAGTCATCAAAATCATTTAAAACTGAGGTTTCTTCAAAAAACGAGAAAAATTCATCAAATCATGTAAAAACTGAGGATTGTTTCTCGAAAAGTGAGAAAAAATTCCTCAAAACCCGTAAAAATATGGGTTTTATTTAAAAAGCGAACAAAATTCGTCAAAATTATGCAAAAAAGAAGATGTTTCTCTTTCAAAAAGAGAGAAACATTCGTCAAAGATATATAAAAACTGACGTTTCTCTCTCAAAGTATGAGAAAAAAATCGTCAAAAACCAGTAAAAATTGTGATTTCTTTCTCAAAAAGGGGGAAAAAAATTCGCGAATATGAAGTAGCAACCTTCTCTCTCCAAATGTGAGAAAAATTCGTCAAAACTACATAAAAATTGAGATTTCTCTCTCAAAAAGCGAGGGAAATTTCGTCCAAATCAAGTGAGGTTTCGCACTCAAAACGTGAGAAAGTACAATTGGGGATTTTTTACATCAAAAGTCGAGAAAAATAGGTTAAAATCTGATCTGAAATCTCAATATAGGTACTTATTGATCATTTCTTCATATGTTTTAAAAATTAACAAAATAATTTCGAAATCATATAAGTTTGTTTTTCCGCTCGACAAAAAATGCCTCAGTCCGAAAGCTTTCTTAAGAAAATGGACAAATGCAATCGAAAATTCCCGAAGAACTTCTTCAGGAGCTCCTCCTCTTTTTCGTCGCCGTAAACTTTCTAGAGAGATGACCGGTTGGTTATTTTCCCGAAAAACCCTGCGCGACGTTTTTGTAAGTTATTTATTATTTTCAACTTTTAAACTGATTTTTTGATTTCAGGAAAGGTTTTTTTTTAAATAAAAATGACTCTGTAGCACCTTAATTCGTTTTTCAGGGCTGTATCCTTTATTTCAAATTCAAAATAACAAACAATCTATTCTAAAATAAAATTTAATTGGTATTCGTTTTTAAAAAAAGTTAAATAGGCTTACGAATACCTAAGCGTAATAAAAAGTCGTGCAGACAAAAAAAATGTTTTATCGGAGACAAGGAAAAGGAGCTTTTAACTTTTGTCCTTTAGTCCCAACGGCCTCACTGTACATCAGAATCAAAACTTAATAAAAAAATGGTGTAACTACTTTTTGACTCAGAAAATTCTTTGGAAGTTTTCATACTTTGCGTGGTGAGAATAACGGGAGGGTTCATTAATTGGCTGGCCCTGATTTTTGGTGGACAGGCATATGGTATTTTAATATCTTTTGGCCAATAAATTCCCTTTTTATTAGGTGTACAAAATGAAAAACTCAGCCACAGGGTAAATTTGAATTTTGTAGATTTTAGCCGAGTTTCATTTTGTACACCTAGTAGTTCATTTTTTCAAAATTTTGAACATTTTAGGCGTTAAAGTCCATCAAAAGTTGACCTTCTCCGTGCAAGAAGGTGTGAGAGGGAGGGTTCTGTTTTGGTGGACAGGCATATGGTATTTTAATATCTTTTGGCCAATAAATTCCCTTTTTATGTGTACAAAATGAAACTCAGCCACAGGGTAAATTTGAATTTTGTAGATTTTAGCCGAGTTTCATTTTGTACACCTAGTAGTTCTTTTTTCAAAATTTTGAACATTTTAGGCGTTAAAGTCCATCAAAAGTTGACCTTCTCCGTGCAAGAAGGTTATTGAAGTATTACCATTAAGAAGGTTAATTTTTAAAGGCTTGTAAATCGTAAACCGTTACAGATATTGAAAAAATGCACTAATTAAAATCTGTTGGAAATTTAATTCTCTTTAATTTTTACTCTATTCATTTTTACTCTAAACGCACTGTTTTCAAAAATCATTGTATTTAAAAAAAATTATTTTCCGAAAATGGTGCATCCTAGAAAAAAATAATTAAGTATAAAATTAAATTTCCAACAATTTTATGTATAGGTGTACAAATGAAACTCAGCCACAGGGTAAATTTGAATTTTGTAGATTTTAGCCGAGTTTCATTTTGTACACATATATTAATGTCTTTTGGCCAAGAAATTCCCTTTTTATAAAGTTTCTACGCTTTTTATTCTCCTGGGAGTTATGTAGTGGTAGAACTGCTTATTCTGACCCTGATTCTCAATTAATGTTTTTGTTTTGTTTTTTTCACGATTATGTTTTGTGATATTAAAATTTTATGCTAAAATAAAAACTTATTCGATTTCTCTTCAGCCGACGAGAGGGAAAAGTGTGGAAAAAACTTTTCGGAAGGGGTTTAAAAAGTTTTAGGCCGGTTCGACTTTCCTTTTGTTGTCACGTAGACGGTTGTTGATAACGATGGAAACTATTGTTGAACATCTTTAACCGTAGGAGAGAAAAAAGGGCCCGAATCCTTTTAAAAAAAAGTTCGATTTTGTAAATATTTCGAAAACACATTTAACGGACGATTTATTCCATTATGTGTTAGGTTTATTAAACGGGTAATCGATTTTTATCTCTAATCAGGCTTGAAACGGTGAGATAACGCCGGTTAGAGTATTTTCTAAACCTTCTATTGAGCCATTAAGGCGGAGATTCCAATATCTACTAAGGCAGTTTTACCCTTTCTCCAGCTATCTAGTCTTCCTAATTGACCTCTTTTTTTTTCACGAATTCACAAATTGTGTAGAAAGGATTAAAAAGATTAAAATTTTTTTTTTCAAAAATTTGTAAAAAGATCTTTCTTGGTTATATTAGGTGTAAAAACTGAAACTCAGCCACAGGGTAAATTTGAATTTTGTAGATTTTAGCCGAGTTTCATTTTGTACACCTAGTAGTTCATTTTTTTTTGGGCGTTAAAGTCCATCAAAAGTTGACCTTCTCCGTGTAGAGGTTATTGAAGTATAACCTTTAAGAAGGTTAATTTTTAAAGGCTTGTAAATCGTAAACCGTTACAGATATTGAAAAAATGCACAAATAAATCTGTTGGAAATTTAATTTCTTTAATTTTTATTTATTTTTTTCTCTAGGACGCACTGTTTTCAAGATAAATTTATTTAAAAAAAAATATTTTCCGAAATGGTGCATCCTAGAAAAAAATAATTAAGTACAAATTTATAGAGAATTAAATTTCCTACAATTTTTATTTTTAGGTACAAAATGAAACTCAGCCAGGGTAAATTTGAATTTGTAGATTTTAGCCGAGTTTTTTGTACACCTATAGAAATCAATGTTTTTGGACCTTTTGATTGAAGTCAAAAATGAAAAATTAAATTAGCATCCTAATAATAATTTTCTTCCATCTCTATTAATTATATTCGAATTATTTAAGCTTGTATAGTTTTCAAAAGAATACCTTCTATAAAAAAAAATTTTTTTTTTTTTTTTAAAAAGAAACTTCGCTAATGAAAGAGAGAGAAAAAAGTTTAGTAATTTTCAGAAGTCTACCTTTGAAAGCATTCGCGAGTTCTATCTACTCGAATGAACTAAATTAACGCATTCTTCTTCGACAAGGGCGGGAAAGTTTAATTACGACTTGACCTCCTAATGGTTTTATAGGAGTAGAAGGGGGGGAATTAAACTCACGATAAGAAGAACGTCTTGAATTTCTCGTATCGGATCCATTTAAGTGGGGAAACGTTGGAAAAGCGACTTTTCCGGCAAAACAGAGATCGAATGACAGCAAGTTATCGAAACTCATTGTTCGAAAACCATTTGTCAACGAACAATGTGTCCTTTAGCAGATTGTTCTATTGTATCAAAAGGCCTTTTATTTTATTTAGGAATTGAACGCAAAAAATTTATCTTTGCCCAGTTGGTAGTCTTCTGAAAACTCTTAAAACCGTCTCTCATTGGTGGAATTTGAAGAAATCCTATTGCCTAGTATTTCTCTTTTTGTCTTAAATTGAGAAATATTTCCCGTTGAATTGGGGAGGATTTTGGGTAGATTGAGCAGAATTGCGTAAAAGTTCTGAGGAGGATTTTCGTAATGTGTCGAGGGATTTAATGTACGAATGGGAGGATTTCGCGTAGTTTTATTTTATCATTTTACAGTTCCACAGACAGAGAATAAGAAGTCGATATTAATATAATATGTAGTATATACATACAATTAAAATAGATACAACAACAGCGCTTAATACAATAAATAAATAAATAAATAAATAAAAATAATAATAAATAAAAGATAAAAGAAGATAAAATTAGTCATTACAAACGGGCATAAACACAGGCATAGATAACTTTAAAACATGAAGACACCATCGCTCCTCAACTCCTCGAAGCAGACCGGAATTGATTAAGGGACATATTAAAAAGCTCGCACGGTTCAAAATTGAAAAGTCGGACCAAGCAGTCATACATACCCATACATACAATGGTTTTTATGAAGAAATGAGCCTACGATGGACTCAATTTAGTCAATAGCGATGGTTTGGTACAGAAATGAGCCTACGATAGACTCAGTTTACCAATTTCAATGGTTTTGATACAGAAATGAGCCTACGATGGACTCAGGTCTACCAATTTCAATGGTTTTGATACAGAAATGAGCCTACGATGGACTCAGTTCTACCATTTCAATGATTTTGATTCAGAAATGAGCCTACGATGACTCAGGTCTACCAATTTCAATGGTTTTCAAACAGAAATGAGCCTACGATGGACTCAGGTCTACCAATTTCAATGGTTTTGAT
This sequence comes from Orius insidiosus, assembly GCA_014119065.1. Lineage (NCBI taxonomy): Eukaryota > Metazoa > Arthropoda > Insecta > Hemiptera > Anthocoridae > Orius > Orius insidiosus. Next base: position 2,829 of record JACGAQ010002126.1, on the reverse strand, counting down.
ACAGAAATGAGCCTACGATGGACTCAGTTCTACCATTTTCAATTTTGATTCAGAAATGAGCCTACGATGAACTCAGGTCTACCAATTTCATGGTTTTGATACAGAAATGAGCCTACGATGGACTCAGTTCTACCATTTTCAATGGTTTGATTCAGAAATGAGCCCACGATGAACTCAGGTCTACCAATTTCATGGTTTGAACAGAAATGAGCCTACGATGGACTCAGTTCTACCATTTCAATGGTTTTATATAGAAATGAGCCTACGATGAACTCAGGTCTAACAATTTCAATGGTTTCAAACAGAAATGAGCCTACGATGGACAGTTCTACCAATTATGTACTAGCATTCCCAGACTTGAACCAGAGATAGCTTAAGTATTGGGAATGATTTTCGAAATATTGAGTAAAATTTTGAGTAGTATTGGGTGGAATTTTGCGTAGTAATGGGTTGGATGTTGCTTAGAATGGGGAATTTTGCAAGGGGTAGGATTTTGCGAGTATTGGGTAGGATTTGCGTAGTAGGATTTGTAGTAGGTTGGGTAGGATTTTGCGAAAGGATTGCGTTGGTAGGATTTGCGTAGTATGGGATTTTGCGTAGTATGGGAGGATTTCGCGAAGTGCTTCGCGTATTCTTTCCTTTTTTCTTAGTATCTAATGCGAAGAATTTTAAGTAACACTTTGTAGTTTTGCGCAGTATTTTGGGTAGTAATGTAGTTGAATAGTATTTTGCCTTTCCATGCTAAAGAAAGTTTAAGTTTTAGTCTAAAGTATATCCTTTTGACTATAAGGTTTCGCCGGGTTTGGGAGAAACGTGTGGTTTAGAAAGGGTTAATGGCGGAACTACTTAGTGAGGTCCATTCTCTCTTCCTGGAGTTGACCACTAAGTGGGCTTCCATTTCGAACGCCCCCTGTCACCTCATAAGTCATCGGGTAAACACAACTTTATCCATATTGAAGCTTTACTTCTTCGTTTTAAACCTTTTTTTATCAGTAACAATTTTATGAAACTCGATTATGGCATCAAAATCGAGGTTGTTAAACTTGATAATTGAGATAAACCAGGTAAGTTAGTAATAGTAAATTACTTTCTTAATGGTTTAGTTAGAGTTAATAAATTGACTTAATTTTCTTTTTCACGTTTTTTCCCCCTTTCACAGAAATAACAAACGTTAAGCCTCACTTTTATAATTTTTCTTGAATATTCAATATAATAATTGTCTGAATTTCATTCTCGTGGGGAAAAAAAGGGCGATTTCAACGGGGAGGGCATGATTTACATAAAACGGGAATATTACATTTTCCTAATCTCGAGATCGTGATTACCGGACGTTATAATTTTCCGGAAATTTAAGACGATTTTTTTTATTGGGAGGGAGGATTTGTTGAAATAAATTTTCCTCAGAAGTTAATTAAAGGTGAGGAATCACCTGGTAGAAAATTGGCCCCAAAGTCGGCATCTATTATGAAACCCTGAGGTTTTCTCTCTCAATCTTTTCGCTGTTTGTCTTCCTCGTGAGCTTCCTCTAGTTTACCAACAGATTAATCTTTTCAATTGAAAAAAGAATTTGTTTTTCAAAACTTTCTCGTCGGAAAAGCCGTTAAAAAAAGCCAAAAATGCAAATACGCTTTTTAATTGAATCACAAATTACCCAACCTTTTCATATGTAAATCTTTATTGTATCCCTCAGCCTCTAATTACTTTTAAAACATAAAATTTTAGTAAACTCGAACCTACTCTTCTCCTCTGTAATTGATGGTCAATTAGCTAATTAAGAAAGCTTCTCTAAATAGCCTTTCAATTAACAAAATTAGTGGGTTGGAAGGTAGGCGTTCAATGGATGAAAACCGTTCATTATTAAACTTATCTGATTTTTCTTCCTTAAAATTATTAAATAATCCGTTAAACGTAAAATTAAAACAATTTTGGAAGATCAATAAGGGCGAATATTGTTCTGTAGAATCGACGAATCCTCGATTCGGGGTTTCAATTAAAGCTTATTTTTAGAATCGCTACAAACGAACGCAATTTCAATTGTTGATAAAATTGTGTTTAAATGAGCCTTCGATGGACTAAACTGCATAACTATTAGGTGTACAAAATGAAACTCAGCCACAGGGTAATGAATTTTGTAGATTTTAGCCGAGTTTCATTTTGTACACGTAGTTCATTTTTTCAAAATTTTGAACATTTTAGGCGTTAAGTCCATCAAAAGTTGACCTTCTCCGTGTAAGAAGGTTATTGAAGTATAACCATTAAGAAGGTTAATTTTTAAAGGCTTGTAAATCGCAAACCGTTGCAGATATTGAAAAAAATGCACTAATAAAATCTGTTGGAAATTCAATTCTCTATAATTTTTATTCTATTCATTTTTTCTCTAGGACGCACTGTTTTCAAGATAATTTATTTTAAAAAAATTATTTTCCGAAAATGGTGCATCCTAGAAAAAATAATTTAGTGAAATTTATAGAGTTCAATTTCCTACAAGTTTTATTTATTAGGTGTACAAAATGAAACAGCCACAGGGTAAATTTGAATTTTGTGATTTTAGCCGAGTTTCATTTTGTACACCTAATATTTCCCCCTTCATTTTCTAAAAACGTTTTTTTTTTGTTCTATAAAAAGCTGTCGAAAGACCTTTGATTTAACTGATTTCATTGTTACCTATTGGTTAAACAGGGTAACACAAGGGAAATGCGGGAGAAAATTCAGCGCTTCCCTAATGATGTTGACCGTGTAAAGATCTTTAGGTTTTCCCCGAAGGCGGCTTTTAAAATAAGGGTCGGCCAACACCATCGATAGGGCCTTCTACAAACAGGAATTTTTCCG
>JACGAQ010002125.1:0-45798 GCA_014119065.1 Orius insidiosus | reverse complement strand
CGTCCCATCGCTTTAATGTAACATCCAATTTTCAAAACGTTTTTATTCAATTTCAAGCTCCAAAACACCTGCTTCGCTAAAAAAATTTTAATCCGACAAACTTTTTAAGGAAGGAAATCTTTTGAAACCTTTAAAAGGAAGTTTCATGCGTGTGTAATAAACGAGACTCGCGAAATGGGGTTGTGTAACACTCGCACAAGTTTAAAGGAGGCCCCAAGGAATCTTGGTGGGACATTTGACTGGAGTTTATGATTAATATGTAGTGTGGAGTTCGTCTTCTAATGGCCCGTCCCATCCAAAACATAACTTATAACCCCCTCCCTCATCACTTCAAACCTGTTTACCCGTCTTGAATCTTCATCTAAGCCTCCGAAGAGCTTGTCAGAGAATTGATTAGAACAGGATTAATGATTCTGTTAGCGAAGTTCAAACCCCTTCACCGTCTTCACTCATTCTCTTGACTACCTCTCAAAACCACTCTTATAATTTACTGTCCATGTTAACAACTTTCAAGCTTCTCCATACAAATAAGTTTAAACTTCAAAATTTTCAATAAAAAAATATATCTTGATCTAAAATTAATGGTTCGTCCCTAAATGAGAATTCGCCTAATGTCACTTTTAGAAGTGGAGGAATCTCGAGAGACAAGATAACAACGAAATGTGTCATTTACAGTACAATAGGTTTTCCAAGTACCGAGTAGAAGGAGGGAGTTGTTCTAAGTGGGTGCATTGTCTGTTTCCGTTGCAACTGGTTTGGACATGGGACGTCAAATGTCATTAACGTCCGCTTCGATATCTCTCAACATTTTGCCTCTTAGCAGCTAAAAGCTCAATTGAAGTACCCTCACCGAGTACTATTCGGTTGCGGATTATACTAGTCTGGTAGACCCGTGGGGCCCGGGAGACCAATGTTTGCTCACAATAACCTTACTTTTAAAAAATGGAAGCATTGTCGTTTTTATCTTCGCAAAATCCGATCCCGTGGACGATTCTATCACTGTTGAGGTTATGTAGAAGGGTTAGTAAGGTTAGGTTAACTTGTAAATTGTTAATTGGTTAACTTGTCAGGGGATAAAGCAATGATATATATCACTCAGTGTTGCCCTTACCGACAGTCTCACGTACTTTTTAATAATCTAAAGGGGAAACCAATGAACAGTTTAGATATTAAGTTGGACAAATAGATAATAACTTCTTTAGAAATTTATTACGAAATGCTACCTACAGGCGTTGGAGGGAAGTTTGACCGTATCGGCTAAGGGGAGCAGATTGGCTGGTCTCGGGTATTTTGCCTGAATTCTATATTTTAGGTATTTTGTACACTAAGTTGGCATTTTTGTAAGCAAATATTCAGGCTTTTTGATCTGCGTTTTTGTGTTAGGGTCTCACTCGAAGGTAATAAGAACATTACTAAAAAGAGAGGATATTTTCCTTGATGCTTTGTTTATCCTTAAAAAGATGGTTTTAAAACGACTATAAAAAAAAAAGATTATGCGAAAAGGATGGCTCGGTCTCTTCATTAATTCAAGAGGAGGTCTTTTAATTATTCCTTTGATCGTCATTCTAAGACATCTAATGACAAGCAAAACTTTACTTATAAATCATTTACTGATTCTCGTATAACTCATTTCGTTTTCCTTTCGCCCTCCAGTTTTCCAACTGAAAGGGTTATTACCTTCTTTTAAAAATTTATACTTGGTTCGCCTCGCCTTTCCACGAAGAGAACGAGATTTACATAACAACGACATAGAACGTTACCATATTTTAAATTATTTTTATGATGTTATACCAGGGAGGGAAATGGGGGCGGAAAAAGGAAGTACAAGGACGCCGGAGATAATAAAATAGGTACCAAATATGCGGTACAAGAATTGAGGGTGGACATAATAAGGAAAAGTATGACAATATCGCCAACCCTTCTTTTGTTCATGCTGCAAATAACAAAAGGCTTCATTTGTTTATTTTCTCGTGTAAAACCCAATAAAAGTGTCAAAACTAAGTTTTAATTTGAAAATTTGGTAAAAACCCGTATGATGTAGAAGAGAGAGAGGAAAAAATCGAGGTTTCCCAACCCGTACTGTATTTTTAATCTTTTTTATTCAGTGCCATTTCATGCTTAGAAGTTTTATGAGAAATTTATCAAGATGGTATTTTATCACCGACGTTTTTTTTTTCCTTTCTTTCTCTCTCTCTCCCCTCTTTTTGTCGCTTATGTATTCTGGAAATAAAGCGCTTTACAAATTAGGGGACGTTGGGTGGGAAGAGGATGGCATTCCACCTGCAACAAAGTTACCTGCTTAGTATCCCCAATTGTTTCAACCTCGTTCCAAGATAAGAAGCCTTTTGTGGCCGCTCGACCAAGTTGGCTCCATAAATCGGACCAAGATAAAAAAAAAAAGTAAGTACACAAGTTTTAAGTGTCAAATTATAAAAAAGAAAACAAAAAAATCTACCTAAAACAATAATGCCAATCGTGACTTTTAACTTTGTCAAAAAGATGTAACGTGAATTTATTGTTAGGGAGTCTTCCACACCTCGTAGAGAAATACATGTTGATTAATAATTAGTGATCTTTACCTATGAGGTTTGTCTATGGTGCCCGCTGTCCGTCCGGCAAGTCCACCATTTTTTCCGGGACCCTTTACGGCCACAATTTGATACAATTTCACAGAAGGTTCCTTTTAGGTTATCTCTCTTTAGCTTCTTCAAATCGGAAAAATTGTCGGAGATGCCTGCTGTGTTAAGTGCGCTACGGGCGAATCAATTGTCTAATCTTTCTACCAAATACTCCTTAAATTAAGTAGAATCTATTGGGGAAAAATGTATACAGTAGATAGAAATATGGGATATTCATGCCCGTTGTCCGGACAGGCTGGGCACTATCGAAGAGAACTCAAATTTTTAGTTTATTCTAAATCTGGCCTAAAAACATCCCAAAAATTGAGTATTACGAAAAATGCACCTCGTTTTGCTCCAAGAAAGCCCCTGTTTAACGTTCGTGGTGGTTAATTAAAATGACTACTTGTCAGGAGCTTGCACCGACTTCCTCAAAGTAGAGCAGCGTGATAGTTTTTCATCTCTAGTAGCAAACAATATTTTCAGTGTCGAGGTAGAAAATGAAAGTCTTCGCCCCGTCAGCCTACACGGAACAGGTGATGAAGACTGTTTTCCGAGCAACGCGTCATGCAGGATGTCCACAATAACTTCTCTCGAGTTGAAAAACCACGTATTGAATGTTCAATGATTTATTTTTCGTGAATAGGATTAGGTTTTGAATTCCCTCATTATTGGAAATGTTGAAAAGTTAATTTGAAAATGTTTAATACTCTTATTATATCCCATTCCCCATGCAACACCTCCGTAAGAGCTAATTTAAATATTCGCACATGCTAATCCTGGTTGGGGTGAAAATGGCTCATTAGGAAGCATTTGCATCAGCAAATGACACCGGCTACAGTTTAATGTACCGAGATTCCTAACTTCACCCAGGTTTAATCATCGCTCCCCAAAAGTAGCTCTTCGCCCCCTCTCCCACCAACAAAATCCGAAACGATTTAAACCGAAGTTTATTCGATATTAACTATTGGGCAAAGAGGCTTTCTCGGTATCTACCACTTTCACAACTAATATCAACAAAGTTTTTGAATAGAATTTTCAAGTAGCTTATAATAATATACGTCTCCTGTTCTATCCGGCCCCAACTTATATTACGTATCTATCTCTACTTATTGAATCGACCCGAAATTCAAATTAGGACCCTTCTATATCTATTGTTTATTATCCGTTTTAATGGTTTAAACCTATGGAGTTAGAGCAAAGTCAAGAGTCATTTCAGTAAATCGTCGCGTTAATTCTAACACCGGATAAGTCATTTTTTATCAATTTTGAGTTAGGCATTGTTTCTGATGGTAAATTTTGTGGTGGATCGAATTCCGTTGGCAGTTTAACCCTATTACCAACAGAAAACGCGTAGTTCACGATTTAGCCAACAGTTGATGCATTGACTCCAATGAGAAATTAATCCGTATTTTGGCTCTCCTGAAAACCTTGGAAAAATGACTTGTCCGGTGTTAGAACTAACGCGACGAAATGTTGATTCTCCTAATTATTAGGCAGGTATTATTTATTTTTGAGGGTATGAATAAAAATTTACCAGAAAAGATTTTTTTTTAAATATCATTATTTTTCCAAAATGTCATTATGTTTAAAACTTTTTGTTTAACGAATTTCAAACGCGAAAGGACAATAATATGTTCATTAAAATGATTGTCATTTATAATATAAAAAAAATAATTAATTTTAAACGAAGTTGTCAGACTGGAATAAAAGATGGAATTTTTAAAGGGGCGTTGTTTGTGAAAAACATTTTGAACAAAACAAAAACGGTGGGGTCGAACGAGTAAATTTCTTCGTTTTTGAAATAATAATCCCTTTACCTTTTGTAATTCGGTTTAGGTGGTGTAGTCCCCACATGGCTTTCCTCTTCTGGAAGGGGAGTTAATTAGTTGAAAAAGGGAGGGGTGGATCTGTTTTGGGTCCAGGGGAGTTAAATATCACATAGTAAACCTGGCCTGGATGAAGTAGGTTTACACGCGCCCGCTCCTCCCCACTATCGAAAGTTAAGGTTTCCTCCGAGGGAAATGCCTACGGCCATGATAAGAGGGGGAAACGTTTTCTCATGTCACTCCTTTAAATCATGTTCCCTCGTCTTAAACGGGTGAAGTGGCAGGGGACCTCAACTTCGTCTCACATACTGCGAAATAAGTGCCTTCGGGATAAACCTTCCAACGAAATATTTACCCTACGAACCTCCTCCGAACTCTGCTATATGAAACATCATTATAACTACATATTTTATTTAATAACATATAATATAACTTATAAGTTGTTCCTATAAGGACTGTCCCGCTTGCTGTAGGTGACCCAGATCGTACCATGCCGACATCGGTATTCTTCGCCCGATTTTACCATTTTCTAACGAAATGATGGCATGTAATATGGTTCAATTATGATTTATATTTCAAGAAAATATTATTTGAAGAAAACGAGATCAATTCTTACCCTTTCTTGAAGCTTTTATTTTTGTTAGGTTGAGATGATGAAAGGGTACCTTCAGGGGTATCTAAAGTACTATTTTCATATTCTGACAGATATGAATTACCAGCTAAAATCGTTAAAAAGTTTAATTAATTGCAACCCGGTTCATAATTTTACTAGTTTAAACTCGATAATTCTTCACTTTTCTTAGTTAGGTAAGAAAAAGGGTTTCCTCCAAAAAAAAGAATTTCCCGTGATTAATGACCTTTTGTAATTATATGAGGTACTGATTCAACGCGAAACCGCCACGTCAACAGCCATAATCGTCTACTATTAATTATAATTATAAATTAACATGAATTCGCCTTAATTACGAGCAACTCCGTTACTTCATTTATCAAAGATAATGGAAACTTTCATGGAACGTTTATCAGTTTTATTGTGAAGAGAAAAATTTGATCATTTTTCAAAATAATTTTGTCTTAACGGAAGATTTTTTTTCTTCGAAACTATTTATTAGGTACTTGTGAGTTTACGAGCTTTCATGTGTTTTTAGTTTCCGCGTTTTTTCAAAAATTCATCGTTGAGATTTCCTAAGTTCATACTAGTTTAATAATACGAGGGGGTTAATTTTTTTCCTCCGACAAAGATAGCTAGTTTAAAACACGAGGGGGTTTAATTTTTTTCTCTCGCAAGGAAAGCTCGTTTGATTGTTTATCCTCTCCAAACCAACTTTTTTTGCGAGAGAAAAAAAAATTTTTATCTCGCTAGGACCAGCGGTTTCCTAGTTATTTGATTAAATCATGTCTAACTTAACACCTTAATTTTTAATTAATTGTTCTTTAATTCCGAATAAGAAATTACATGGCGTTTGAACAATTCAATTGTTTGTACGAGGCACCCTCCCGATTTCCGGGCGCTCTTGTCAGCAACGTAAGGCCTCCCCAGACCCCTTTGAAACAACTAATTATTCCCGACCCCTTCTGATTTGTACAGAGTGTCAGTTTCCATTAAACCTTAATTATAAAATCCTCAACATCGAGATGACTACAAACACCCAAAATTAACGGCTTCATCCGACCGAACGCTAGAATCAGTTAATTAAAAAAAAATTATCAATTAAATTTAAAAAATTTAAATTTAAAATTGATACCTATTTAAATTTTCTGTTTACATAATTTTGTGTATGCTATAATTCCCTTCGCTCAAATAAACGTATTAATCCTGGGTTTATATGATTGATTACGGGAATTAGAACTAACGACCTCAAGGGATTACTTTTTTCCCATCTTAATGTGGGATAAAATAATGATTTGCGCATTGATCGGCCTTAAAATTACATTCAATTATTTATTCTGAAGCATTATTTATCTGTGTTCACCGAGTTGCAGAAGCATTTTGGTTATCGTACTCACTAAATCGGGTATGAACTTTTTGAAAGCAAAGCGACTAATTTTTTAACTTTTTTTTCACTACATCACTCCATAATGCACGCCATAAGGGTTCGAGGGGGGAAAAACTCTTGCGGGCGATTCCATCAAATAGGCCATAACAACTGTTGTTCCGTGTACATAATTCAGTGGGGAAAGCCAGATATAGTTAGAGATGCTGGACGGTCGACTCCTATCTACCCACGTCGCAGGCATAACCACAAATCACCAAAAACCCTCCCCCATCTGCTTCCGGACGAAAACCCCACCCTCGGCATTAATTGAAATTTAATAAAGTCACGTAAAAGCGTTTTTTCCGACTTGGCCACTGTTTGCCTCAATACAAGTTTAAGGGAAAGAAAAATTTATGCTGTAGAAATCTAAAAAAACGATTTTTCAACACCTTAAACAAATGAGGGTGATACAAGCAGGTGATACAAAAAAAGAAGAAAAAACTTACCACTGCACTTTTGTATAGTGGAATGATCCGGACCTTTCAGGGATTCAAAAAGCTAAGGAAGTGCGGCTAAGAAATTTGGAAAAAAAAATTAGGCAATGCTAAGAAAAAAACTAATGCAGTGTAGTTTGAAAATTTTTAAATTTTCAAGAAATGCTCTTCGTTTTAACGTTCGAACCTCCCGCTCCAATTATTAATCGGAAATCCGCACTAGGCTTGTATAACAAAAACATGGTTTTCTTCTATGTTATAACAAGAAATCAATTTATTTTTCAGGTATGGAGTTCATGATGAAAAGGAACCATTTTCGTAAGTTTTATGTTCATTTTAAAACCTTATCATCATTTAATTGTATCTAATATAAATCAATTTCCCGCAGACGGTTTTTTAAACCAATCTTTTCTTTCTTCTGTACTAGCTTGTTGTAATAAAAGGTTTTTTCATTCATTCATAAATCAATTAAGGGAGACAATGGGAACTTGAATCCCGAATATAGGTGATACTGTGAGAGATATCATTATTGGATTTAACAGTAAATCGTCCTTTATATGGAGCCCGGTAGGGCATATCGGGAAGTGACGTATAGGCGGCTTCAATTCCCCGCCCCTTACATTAAAACCGTCTCCGGAAACAACTTTTATCGTCGAGAAGTACAGAAAAATCGCTGACTCTGCAATATCTTCTCGCATAACGCAAACGGTTGCTTTATTTCGTAACATCCAAAATCGGATTTTCTTCTCTTTTTTTTTTCATTCTTTCTTTTTGAGCCAAGATTAACTAATGTGTTTTGCTATTTAGATAGTTAATTAGTTTTGACCTTGACAGGAAGATTAATTATCGTGTTAGACTTGTTGTGGAGCGTGGTTACGGTCAGGGCTGCGGTAAAGTGCGCTCACATATCCCGAGTAGAGTAAAACCCGCCTTCGATGACCTCGGAAGTTGAAGCAACGAAAAGCGTGAAAACTAAAAGTTTATTCCTAAAACCTCAGAAATCGATGTTTAATCCTAATTCAAATTTTTCACGGTAGAGGATAGAACCTTTTAAGTAAACTTTTTTTTTATTGAAGAGAGGTTTATTTGCAAGTATGAAGCGAAAAAAAAAACCACAAACAACTCGCGCCAACTTTCGCCTCCCTTTGCTATCTAGTTTAAACCTTCTTATTCAAACTCCTTTCCTTTCACGTTTTCTGGGGATTGGGGTGGAGTGAGTAAAAAGTACTCGGTTTACGTGTCATTATTTATATTCTCCTCCGCAAGTCTTTTACTCCAACTCTTTTTCACATTTTTTCCGTATTACTTTTTTGTTGGTATTTTTTCCCCATACCCGGAGTTCACTTCCGGCATTCTCTTGCCGGACTACCCTCGAATCCCCAAAAACAAAAGATCTTTTTAATTTAAAAAGTGAACAAAAAACGAAGGAACGGCAAGCGATGGGAGTCAGAAAGTGACCGCAACGACCGAAGCTGGTTAGCTGTGCAACTCAAAATGAATTACACTTAATAAAACAGCAAACTCTGAGGATTACATCTAATTAAAATTTGCGGGTTTCAACCTCCTCTTTTCCCCAGTTCGGAAAGGAATTTGAGTGGAATTAATTTTTGTGGTACTTCCTCTCTCTGTCCTCTAGCTCCGAGTGGGGTTAATAAAGGAGAATTAGGACGGCGGCTGGAGTTTCTCAAAGTTGCTCCCTGAAAAGGGACGGTGAGGGGAAGAAACGGAGACGATAGAGGATCAGAGTTCCCGGTCAAGAGTTCCTCCGCACAGTCAATTAACATGAAAACGGTCAACTAAGTCAAAGACTAGAAATTAGTTCCAAAACCTCCATAACTTATTACGCACTTTGAAATCTCGTCAAAAATTTCCCTTCATTGTTAACTTTCTTATGCTTTAAAATGTAGTAATTGTCAGGGAAAGGAATAATCGCTCAAGTTTTAAGCGTGATGAGCCATGAAGACAGAGATGGATCGGTCGGAGATCTCATAAAACTTTACCAATTATATTTAGATATCGAATGACTGGGGAAAGCGGTGACAAGGCAATTAGGAGGGAGAAGTAACTCATGTAATTTGTCAGGAGCTATTATTGCTTTTCTAACGTTTACGCAATAAAAACCAAACTTTTAATAATTAATTGTGAAAATGTAATTTTAGAAATTTTATCTCTCACCTGAGTTACGATCCTGTTTACGTCCCTACACCTATGAGAAATTTACTACAGGTTTACACGCAACCACAATAACGAAAGAAACTTTTTTTCCCTTTGCTTTTAAAATAAAAATCAAATTCCGCCTGGAAACTTTTAAGGTTTAATTATCTGAACATTACAAGGAAAATCGTTCTTAAGTAGAGAGATGGGGGTTATAATGAAAGATCAAGTGCTTGGAGATCCATTTTACGGAGGATAATTAGCATTAAAAACGTATCCTAGAAAGGTTTTTAAGCTTCTCTTTTTTAATCGCAGTTTAGGTTGTTTTTTTTTCTGTTTATAGGGTACTTAAGTGTTATTTTTATTTAATTATCTTAATCTCAAAACACGCTTTCTCAATAGGTGTTCTTTTTTTAAACGGAATTTTAAAATCACCATTTATTTAAGATTAGAGAGATACTTGGGTATTCGGAATGTCCTCTTCAATCAGCCTTTGACGTATTTGTCGGTAGATCAATCGGGAAGGGCCCGCTTTAAATCAACCCTACCTTTCCCAGATGCGCTTCAATCGTAAACACATTTATCCCTACCACCCACTTCTAATTGTATCACCCGCTTCGGTTTTAGATGAAGGGAGAGAGCAAGCAATACAGATTTTAAACGAATTTCGAGAGCGGATTGATTAAATAATGACGGCGGTAAAGATTGCGAGATGATGAGTTTAAAAGCGAGGGGGAGAATGAAGCTAGTCCTGAAAAAAAAAAACAGTAACCTTCAGCGCTAGTTACTATTGATCGGACGGAGTCCCTACTAGGTTCATTTTAAAGGCATTACTATACACGGTGGTTCAGAAGTAATCACCCCTTTTATTTTTGAAACTATTGAAGATCGGGAAAAAAGTTAAATGTAAACCCCCGTTTTTTGACGAAAGATTGATTGCAATTAACGAATTTTGATTTTGGTGTATATGGTGTCCCAGAGCGACACCAACTTCGTTATTTTAAATGAAAATCCCTATTTTTTTATTTCAGATTCGTAATGTACGCAAAATTTCAAGTTGATTTGACTATAAATATGACCTATTCGGAAACCTTTAAAAATGACATATTTTGCTCAAAAATCCGTTAATTATTCATTGAACTGTGACACCAATTTTTTTAAATTTAACTTTTTTTCCCCAAGGATTCCAATTTAAGCATCTACACCTCTAACATCGTTATTTAAATGAGAAATGGTAAAAACGGTTAACGAGTCAAAGAACGGATCCGCATCTGACAAATTAGCATACAATTTAGCACGATTAGACCCCCAGCCATAATCGGTTTGACTAAACTCGGTAGAGAAAGGAGTCTGGTGTCTTAATCGACGAATAGGGCCAAAATGTTCAACTAATTCTGGCGAATTTACCTTATTGAGGATCTTCCAGTTAATGAAAGGAATGCAACCCCTCGTCTTACCGATAAAGGAGGCAGTTCAAAGGCAGAATGAAGCTGAGGGTATAAAAAATCACCACTCGAACAGCCAGACTTATATGCAAGATACCTTAAGGCTTTGTTTTATGTACTTTGAATGGATAAATGTTTTTATATTGTCCTTCTTCACTTGACGCAACGCATTTAATACTTACCTAGAATCTCAATCCAGGCTGTCTAATGGAGGAGAATTCTATCAACAAAAGTTTTTAAAAGATAATTGAATTACTAGGATTTGATTTCTCGAACAGGAAAAACGTTTCTGGCCTAAGACTTTTTAAGCGACAAGCCTAGTTTACTTTAAATGAAGAAAATCAATTTAAAAAGCTTGGAAAAGCTTAACTTAATCAGAAAGAGCCAATTGATGAAGGAAAGAAATTAAGTCGAACAAAATGTACAATTTGGTTTTCCCGCGGAACTTTTCACTGGATAAGATGGGAGGGAGAAACTTTCCTCTAGTCTCGCAATTTTCCGATGCGGGCCACATCCTGAAAGAGTGGCTGACCCCGGTGATCGAAGGCTGGAATTTAAGGAAAAGAGAGTTGCAGAGAAAGAAAAGGAGGGAAAGGAAAAGCTCTTTGCGGGACCCCTCCCCAGTCATCACTCACCCGAGTTAATTCGGCCGACTTCAAAGAGATCGTCGAAAAAGAAACTTTTCTCACCTCCAGAACAACCGAGATCATTTAGTGACACGAGTTGGCCGGACAAAAATCTCAAACTACAAATTGATTGCCTTAGACTTATTTACGATCAATCATCAAAGTTTTCGTAACTTGGTGTCTATATATTTCACTGGATATTTGAGCTTTTTGAAATGCTTTCAGTAAAGCTCGAACAGTTCGCCAGGGTTTCCGTCAAAGTATTCAGTAGCATCCGAAAGCAGGAGCTTTAAAAGCGGCGATTTTTCGAAAAACTAATTTTAGTTTAAATCTTAGTCTTGTACTTAGAGTAGATTACAGAAAAAAAGTACAATAGATAGCGGATCCAAGAATTAAAAACCTTTTTAAATCTGATTATCTACAATCCGATAAATTAATGAAAGTCTAAGGATTTTTTAAAATAACACTCTATTTTATTTTACATACAACTCCTTAACTCATTCTAATACATATAGTAGAACAATAAATAATTGCCTAACTATACCGAACGAAAATTGTTTGCTTTCAAAGAACCTTCATATTTTATTAAACTCGTTTTAGAAGTTCACGTTTCTCTCTCTATTTTCGCTGCTTCGAACGAAAAAAAAAAAAGAAAGCCACGAATAAATATTATGATTTATGACGGACGAGCCTTCTCTAATTCGCTGTATTAAATTGGCTTAACGGGTAGAGCTGAATAACCCCGTCGGTTGAACTCCTATCTGGAAATGGGCAAGAAATATGAAGCTCTCCCATGTTGATCTACGAGCGACCTAATGGCCTCCTCTGTAAATATGGCCTGACCTAACGAATGCGCCGCTAAATTTTCTCACCACTCGAGGCTACTTGACGCGTTTTATTTATTCGCCTAACTTACCGACTCGGACTAAATCCTCTCGGAAGAACGGTGAAATTACGGCCTAAATATAATTTGTAGGACGATACTTTGAATTTGGTAGGAGATTGCTCTTTTAGTGGAAGGCCGCAACGTTAGAACGTGACCCTTCATTGGGGCCCTCAATTAATTCCAATTACTGCAACCACTAGGAGGCCCACCTTTACCGGGTCCTGTTTTACAGAAAATTACCGCACATTTTCCTCTGGCTCCTCGTTAAAAGTGCTCTGAATAATTCATAGAAGGTTTTGGAGTTGTGCATGAATATGGAGCTCTTGTGGGAGCTCCCGTGGGGGCAGTACTTCCCGTTCCTTTTTCCTCTCTTTTCACCTGACCCTGTCTTATACGAGCAACCTGTCCTATATTTTTTTAACCCTCTTTTCAAAATTCATCTTTTTCAACGAAAAAATTTTGATCCTGACACGGAAAGAAACATCGATCAACTTTCAAAAATTTCCACTTTTTGTCTAGTTCAAACACTGTTCGGACAAAAGAAGTTTGTAACTTACTGAAAGAGTAGTTATTGGAATACCCTACATGTAGTTTATGGGAGAGGGACTTCCAGACCTCTATCAGAAAATTGATTAGTGATCTCTACCGATACTAAGGTTGTTCGTGATGCCGGCCATCCGTCACCATGGTCTAAAATGTTTAAGACGCTGACCTCATTTTCACCTTATTCCCATAATTGTAACTTTTCCTATGGTTTACTACCAATGAAGTTTAAAAAATAAGTAAAGTTCAATTAGAAGATTGCAAAATTTAAACCAGGGGTGATGTATGATTTGAAGGAGGAATCCCCATGAAATGTAATATCTCGAAATTGTTTTCTCTTAACTAATAACCCCCGGGGATGTCTACGGCGTTAATAGATTGCACTACAACCGAAAGGGGTTGCATAATTTCTTGCACCGTAATTATTATCATCAACGTTAACTTTCCAACTGCTAAACTATATAAGAAGCTTTTTTAGCTAAAAATTAATTAAATAGATCACTCTCCAAAGCAACATTTTGAAAATAAAAACCCCGGATAAGATTCTCCCTTTTTATTACAATGGTTTTTCGCACCCTTTGTGTTTTTTAATAATTGAGTTTTCTTACTCCAGCATAATATCCCCCTTTATATTGGGCAATAATTAAAAATAAAGGAACCTTAGCTTTAAAAAAAATAACAATAAGATTTTTAAAACGTTCTTTATAATGAAAAGGAACTTTTGACATAAATATTTTCTATCTGGTTTATATTGATTTTTACTTATTGTTTCGCTATGTATTTTTAAAGAAAGGCCTAGACTCAACGAGTAAGCGTTTATTTCACTCTCAATTATTGACGAAGCTTGTAACTTTTTTCGATAAATAAACGATCTGATATTCATTGGATGTTATTCTTGGATGAGTTATGTGTGTGATATACTCCTTTTTCGGAAATCTAACAACCCAACTATCGACATTTTTTGGCGGTGTTTTGTCGGGGAAATAATTTTTTTCCAGAACTCTTAGGAAAAATTACCTATGGTAAAAATAAGACCAATCAATGGAACGGCCGTATCGCATTTTTAAATATTTGAAAGACAGAGAGATCTCAATTTTCGAAAATTTCGAAAAAAAAAAGTTTTAAGTTAACTACGAAAGGAAGATTCTGTTGGAACTTGATGAAAATCGGATGACAATTGAGGCAGTGAAGAGCTTCAGAGAAAAAAACTGGCTACGGCCGGCAGGCACTAAAGACAACCTCACACGTTAGTGATCACAACATGGAGAATGTATACAATAACTTCTCTTTAGGAAATTTAAAAATTTTATAATTTGTTGAGATATTTTTTTGTACTGGGCAATTGTTAGGCTTGAGAATCCATCGATTTTTGCAATTTGAGACCGTGGGCAAGAAGGGATTAAAGCTTGAAACGGTGAAACACGTTTTGTAAGTGTCCTTGTTCACTTTTCTTCTCCAGTGGTCCCATTGAATGCATAAGAGGTTAAGAGATGTTCAAGGGTTTTGGTCTCAACCGCTGAATTACATGGGCAAAACAATAGGCCTTGAACAACTTTACCAATTAAACCCCTCTAAGAGCTCGTTTTGTGGAACAAAAAGGTGTTATTAGTCGCACTTGTCTTTCAGAAGAACGTTTCGCCCATTGTCTGACTTGTCGCGGTCGGCCAAAGTCCGGACATGACCAGGAAAGAGAAGAAAAATTTTAACAACTTTTACAAAATTAGAAAAAGGTAGAGAGGGGAATTAACAAGGCAAAGAGCTAAATAGTGTTAGAGGCACTGAAAAGGGGAAAGGAAAGCATTTACGTATTCGAGCCTCGGACTTACTACGTCACGTCCACGTTGAAACATTAGGTAGGCTAAAAGGAGGGGTGGGGACTCCCTGGGGCAGCATTCTAACCCGGGAGGTTTCCTGTTTTATACAAAATACCCACTATATCTGACAATTAAAACTGCCTAATCCCTAAACGCCTACCGAGATGGTAACGGACCTCCCGGGTAATTTTCTGTATGTGAGGAGGGATTCAAATCAGAAGGAATTTACACTCTAACTGCAATAACATTAAATTATCTTTTACTAGACATTTAAAAGATTATATCACAATTTTTTACTTGAAAAAATTTGTTTAGAGGATCAAAGAAAGGTCCTTCATCATTCGTAGACAGTGTATGAGGAAGGGGATTCTTTAATGAGGAAAGCACGAAGCTCTGCAATTTGTGAAAATGTTTCTAACGTCGACAAAGCCATCAAAGTACGAGTGTTTCTCCTAACGAGGTCCTTCATAAATAAAAGACATTCTTAATGGGTTAATTACTTAAGCGATTTTAAATTTCCAAAACTGAAAATTGTTTTTAAACAATCAAATTTCAAAGGGAAAACTTCAAAGGAAAGGTTGAAAAGTATTTATTAATGTAGGTTTTAAACAAAAAAGCGAGTTAAAAATTAAATTAACAATATAAGGTTAAAGAATACGTTTTCGTTTAGTTGAATTTCGTTGGCTTCAGAGAAGGGTGGTGCCTAAATCACTTTCGCTCCGAGGCAAGAAAGGGCGACGGCGACAGCTTTATCAAAGCAGTTTGGGAAGACTCATCAAACGAGTCAAAATACGTTCGACACCTAATTAAATGCTCAAAGTCTCTCTCTTAATAGCATTCAAATGCAATAAGAATGAATTTTATCTTTAAAAGTGTTGTAGTAACGAGGAAATTTTTTGTTGTTGTCTCTCCTTTGTGGTGAAAAAGGGTCGTGAATATTGTGAAAAATAGCAAGAAAAAGCTATTATGAATGGACTTCCTTAGAGGGAGAGAATCCCACACCCAATAAGCATCCCCTTAACGGCTTTCGGACGATTTTCTTCCCTGTCGTTTATCATACTTTGACGTTCTAGCTTGTTATAACCTAGAGCATGCACCTAATTGGCTCAAGCAAGTCTCAGGCAGAGTTCATGTCTTCTCACAACCATCAACGCTCCAACTTGAAAAAATGTGTATTTCAGTCTTTCACCACGTTGCAACGTATAAACTTTATTTTGAATTTATGGATCCCTAGTTAAAGAAGTTAAAAATTAGCAATTTACGTATTTAATGCTATTTCTAAAAGCTTATTAAAACTCGTGACCTTTTTCGAGAGCATACTTCATCATTTAGAGCCCTAATTAAGCACTTGATTGGAAATAGGATTACATACTCTACTTCAGTTCATAAGTGTATTAACTAAAGGTTTTAAAACATTTCAGAATATAAGAGAATAAGGTTTTATTGACTTTTCCTTATTATTTCTTCAGAGCTGTAGTCTGCAGAAAAAAAAACCAGAATGTCAGGCTTTGTCAAGCTTTCTGCATGGTGGTGAGATGTTGACTTCCTTATCACAAAAATACTTTCTAATAAATTATAATGAAAGATAATTCAAAATTATAACCTTTTCATCAATTTTTATATTGATGGTATCCGATGCGGGAGAATTTTGTGAATTTTTGAAAAAGCAATTTACATCGAAATTCCTTAAGTTTTTAAGCTTAACCTGCAAATACTGGCGTATTGTGAGAGAGGGGTGATGTAAAAGGGGATCGAAGCGAAGGAATCTTATCGCTGTGCCCGGTTATAGAATGAACCCCCGCCATTCTCTGCCCTCAGTTCCATTTCTTAGCATAATGTTTCATTATTTATGAATGGAAACATCCTTCCTTTTCTAGAGGGCTCTGAAAAAGCCTTGGGTGACAAAATTATATAAAAAGGTAAAAGGAGAGTCGGTGACGGTCGCCTTGGAAACTTTCGAAGCGCACAAATTCCATTGAAATTGCATTTACTTTGCAAATGTTTTTCCGGAGGGGGACCTTTTTTTACATCTTAGCTACTGTTGAATTGAGTCTTTTAGTCTCCTCCGCACCATTTCAACGGACACAGATTCAGGATAGCGTTGTGTTATAGCTTTCCGAAACTGCCTTTAGTGGAATCCGTTTGTTATTCTAAGCAGTATCCACCGTTAAACTAAAAGAAATGTTAACTATCAATTTTTCAACCATTCCTTTATTCTTTTTTTACAACAAAAAGTAGTTGATGATATTTTACTGAAGCAGTTAAATTGCGGTCCTTGGGAAATTGTCCTTTATTTAAACGAACAGATTCGATTAGAGACAAATAGATTCGAATTACTATTATACACGTGAAACCGTTTTCTAATCAAGAGGTCTACGGTTTTACGTGGCTCACGGCCAAACCTTCCGATATGATAATTGCCGGAATTATTTATGAGCCGATATTTGGAACAGTACCAACATCGGCGTTTCTCCTTTTACATCGAAGGAACCCATTTTTATGAAACGAAGGTTGGAAGTCGATATATCAGGGTATCACGACGTATGATGCTAATGCTTTTATGAGCCTCTTTCTTTTCAAAAGACTAATACATACTTATTAACGGGTTATTTTTTAGTTTGGGGAGATATGAGAACACGAAAGTGTCGCCCTTAGGCGCTTCGGGAAATAGCCCAGTGCTAGAGCGAGCTGCCATGCTGAGTGGCCATAGGTCGCGAGCTAGAATAACTAAAACGTTCTTTTGTTCAGATTAATCCGCCATCTTGTTTCAAACAATAGCTTCTTTTTGTGAAGTGCTTTTCAGAGGGAAATGACCTTAATGTCTCCTCTCTTTCATTTAAAAAGCTACTTTTCGATCTTTAAATAAAAACTTGTGATTGTTTAAATGTGACTGAAGTGAGTTCCGTTTTATCTTTTGGCTGTTTAGACAGAATGACGGAAGGATCTGTCTACGAATACTCCTCTTTTTCTCCCTTTTACTGTTTCCTTATTCTAACACATATTTTTCATCCCACATCATCCATAATTACCTAAAAAGTTTCTGCGAAAAAAAAAGAAGAAAAAAATGTTTGCTTACAATTGAAAGTTGTGTGTAAGGGGTTAGTAATCATACTGATGGAGCCCAAGTTTTTAACGTCCCTCCCCTTCGGTACGACTTGTATCATCTTGATGAATGTTCCCCAAGAAGGAAGTGCATTCTCTAGCTAGTACATCTGGCCATTAACGGCACCCCCCACTGTCTTCTTAACAAAACATAAACTGTTCACGACACCTTACCCTTAAGTGTTTTGCCTCAGCTTAAACTTAAGTGGAGATAGATGATTCAGTGAATTTTTAAAAAAAGTTCATGATGTTGCTTTTAAAAATTGCCAGACCGTATGAAATTAAAAGTAGTTGAATGGAACTCAGTACCAGGCAAGCACCAAATGTAGTGCAGAATCAAATCAGTCAAAATAGTTCCGACAAAACGGGTCTAAAAATTAATTTTTCCGAAGGGTCGTTCTCAATCAGATGTTCACAACCGCAGCGCGAACGTTGTGAAATGCACGGACGGACGCTTCAATTTATGAGGATAATAGATTGCTTTTGATCCCATAGGAATGCAAATGAGGGCGCGATCCGTCAAAAACGAACTCGGTTGACTACACGAAGCTTATCGAATTACCGAAAATGCTAATAAACACGTAGAAAACCGACCCAGATCTGTGATAATTTCACCGAAATATAGAGAACCGACAAACAAATAACTATGTTTCGGTTTTCATTAAAAGCTAAATTTGTCGTCGAAAATCTTTTTGACTTATTACAAGATATTAGTTTAAAAAATTCTTCACAAAACTGGAGTCGAACGTTATTTACCATATGGGATGATTTATTTCAGCAAATATTTGAATTTGAGTTAACGAGGTCTCAAACTGAGGCTCTTATAGAAACACTTGCCCGAGAGAAGGGCTCTGAAGAGGGGTTTAAGCCTATTAAAATATTATCCGAAGAGAGAGAAGAGAGAGAGAGAGAGTCCAAAGGGGTGTGCTTCTCCTAAAGCCGACCGAAGGTTATTGTTCACTACTTTGGGCTCTTTGTGTCTTCATCCTTTGGTCCCACCCCATTCCAATTTCTCCCTACACTCTCCAAACTAAATTAATTATTATTTTGCCCATAGCTCTAAACATTTAAATGAAAATAATTTATTAGCAATATAATTTTTTTTATCAAATAATAACCAATAATGGAATGACTGTGATAACGGGTATCTCACGACGCGTTTCGGCTTAAAAAGCCTCGTTAGGTGAGCTATTCCCTCTATCTCAATCCTCTATCTTTTCACTGTCCCTCTATCTCCGAGAGTGAGGGAATATAGAGGGGTGACAGAGGGAATAGCTCACCTGACGAGGCTTTTCAAGCCGAAACGCGTCGTGAGATACCCGTTATCACAGTCATTTCTTCCTCCATTATTGGTTAATTATTTGATAATAAAATCAACCTTTTGATGATTACATACGCAATAAAAATTAAAATAATCTTTTTTCTTAATTAGTTTTGATAAATTGTTTACACTAAAGAAGAAAAAAAAGCATTAGGGGAAATAGGGCAAGACCGGGACTGAGGGTAAGATCGGCAGGTAGACTCAGTGTACAACTTGAGTGCGCAGGCCCAATCGAGGTCGCTGAGCGCATTCGATCTGGTCAAAATTTTGACTTAAAAGAAAAGATGTTTCAAATTTTTTATCGCCAAACTAAGCATCAATTTTCAAATTCATGAGTAAACTGCGCCACAAATGGCTCTTCAAATTTTACATACTTTTTTTAAGTTGATAGTCGAATGGGCGGCCAAGATTAAGATCCCTATCTTACCCCACTTTCTCACTTATTAAAAATTTTTAAGTGAAACATTTTAAATTGGTCTTAACCAATAAAGTAATTTTGGTAAAATTTAAATTAGATGAAAGTAAAGGTTTATTCTTTTTCATGTTTAAAAGATTTTTACCACTGTTAAAAGTCCGTTTGGGGGGGAAAAATGGCGGGTTTGAAATAAAAAAAATTAGTCGGAAAATGTCCCCGACGTTCCAGGACCGCGAAAAAAATAACTTGATTACATACCAGCGTTAATTAGCGGTTCGCCCTCGCTTTCGGACAAGCGGGAAAGGGGGAAAAAAGTTTGTGTATCTCCACCGACTGTTAAAACTGAATTTCGAATGGGCCATTACATGCGAGGGATGCAGCCTATTTCATGGTCTCTTTTAATTTAAAACTCTTCTGAGTGGTCATCAAAGTGAACAATGAAAGGTTTTTTTAATTATTAATCTGAGGTTGTTCGAAAAATGATTTTTTGTGAAAACTTTTACTTTCTTTGAGAAGTTTGAGCTCAATCTAGGTTCAGGCTCTGTTCCGTGAACTCATTTGGCTCGAATCAATCAGTGAGATGAAATTGATGAGTTGGGTTGGGGCGATGACGGGGCAGCTGTAAGAGGGACGGGGTAATGTCGTGGAAAATGTAGGAAGCTGGAAGAGGCACCAGGGGAGGAGGAGGAGGAAGAAGATGGAGATTTATTCACACAGATTATCCCAGCGTTCTTGAAAACCTCCTTTCTCCCCTCGTTCTCTCTCTCCTTCCCCTACCATAATCTTACCTTCCAAAGCCTCGGGCTAAACACGGCTACAATTATAGACATCTTTTGTCACTCTTTTTACCAACAACTCCCCCTTCTACCAGCAAAACTGAGACCTTTTTTCTTCTTTTTTTCTCCTCCCCATTTAATCGTCGTTTGTGACGGCGAACAGGGTGAGTTGAATGTTCTTAAATCTTAATTGTGATAAAGAGATGTAGATGATTTAAAATAATGATTTGGCGGAAAAATGTGGAGACGAAATATGATCCCTAAAGAAACCCATGACACACGATAAGTTTTTCTTTCAGATTCCCCTCACCGCCATTTTAGTTATGTCAACTTGCCCTTCTCTTATCGCGCTGGCGGCCAAAAAAAAAAAGGAAGAAGAGGGGAAAACCCAGATAGCCTCGTAACGCTAATGTGTTTCCTAGCGAGACCCATTTCACAACCTCACGTTATACATCAAGTTGGACAAGGGTGTCAGAGAGGAGAGGAGACGACCTTTAAATTATTCCCGGGGAGATTAGGAGCGTGCTGACCTTCATGGAGGTGCTCGTTGCCGATTTTCCGTTGTTCTGCTACATAGTTGATGCAAGATCAAGGTAGACAACATCGAAGCCTCGCCCAGCCAGGCCACTCAGAACGGGCGTGAACAGCCCAAATTCCCGCGACACCTTTCCAGAAACTGTCACATGGAATGGGCCACAAAACTTCTCTCCTTAAAACGGATCAGAAGGTATTGCAATAAATTCCATTAGAGGAAGTTATTATTTTGAAAAGTAAGACAGAAGTAGAGAAGGAACCCAAAATAACCCGAAATCGGAGAAGGGAAGGATTAAAAGGAAAAGATAATTTAATTAAACTTAGAATAAGCAACAAGTAAAATCCCTTAAAATGAAACCCTAAGATTCAATTTGAATTTATTGTCCAAAACATCCGATATGTTACAGGGTGTAAATTATTAACAAAGGGCCCAATCTAATCGTTTCGAGTATTTTATGATGGTTTTCCGTGAGAGCGGACCGTTTTATCAACCGTAAGGAAATAGTGCAAGATCAGATATTACTCCTTCAGCCCCTTTTCTACGGTCAAACCCCCTGAACTCGGACTATTTCTCATGGGGGACATTGCACGAGATTAAAATTGAAGATAAACCAACGAGGAAAAAAGAAAGAAAAAAGAAAACGATCTCGAGAAATCGAAAATCGGACTTTCTTAACATTGCGTTTAAAAAAGACGGACGGACGGCCGAGGGAACAAAAAACCGTTCGTTAAAGATCACATTTTTCCTCCACGGGGTCTTAAACACCCTTTTCCAGAAACCACAGAGGGTGTCATACTCTTTGTGAAAGCTAAAAATGTTCTGATAATATCAACATAAAAATTAATTTTAAAAATTGATTAATTAACTGATAAATAAATTTAACGTCGAAATACAAGATGAATAAAATCCTGCCCATAGGAGAGGAAATCTAATTAAAATTTACATAACGTTTGGTATGTTAATGTTCTTTTAAAAAGTGTATGAGATGAATTCAAATTTTTCATTTTTTAAACATCATGTCGAATTCGCATTTGAGTATAATTTAAATCGTTTCTATCCCATTTGTCAATAAAAAACATGTTTAATGTATTCTTTGTGTGAAGAAATAATTTTCATTTTTGCTCCGAACGTCCAAAAAAGGCGTTTTTGATTGAATAAAGCGGGGATCTCAACCTGTCATAAAAGTATGGAAGGCGCCTACGTTAATAAAACGTCGACGAAGGCTTGTCATGTCACGTTTCTTTAGCTCAAAATGTAATTATTAACCTCGGTGTGGGGTTGGGTGAGAGAGGGGAAAAAAAAAACCGTATCCTGTCATTCGATATTAAAACGTCTAGTGGTTTGTTATTAGTATTACGGTCACTGAAATGAAAATCGCAATAAGCTTCGGCAATATCGAACCGAACAAATTTTACTTCAATATTTTCAAAACTTTAACATAAAAAAAGTTCATTACTTAGGGCCCAAATACGAAAATCCATAAAATCTACTCTGATCGTGATTAAACATGGATGATGTTGAAGCGCGAATAGCAAAGAAGGGTTGAGAGTATTTGGAACAGCTGGATGCAATAGATTATTTAAATTTGATCAGGAAAATCAGGTGATTTTATAATTTAAAATTGATTTCAATTTTACTGGGAATAAATCAGGTGAATTGTCCATTTTCATATGAAGATAGACAAAAAATCTAACTTTTAGCCCTTGCGACCGTATAAAATGTAGCTACCTATTAGTACTGTGAAAGGGATCACGTGGTAGAAAAGAGAACTGGATCGTATAAAATTTAGATTGGCGACCCTTGACGTCACATAGCAATCTACCTTAAAAGTAGGGAGAGTACAATTTTTTTTACAGTAAAGTTTTACCTCTTTGATGTCTTTTTACTCCCCTTTTTTTATGTTTAACTCGATTTCCGTTTATCACTATATTGGAAAAATCTTTTCTAAATAAAACTGGAGCAGCGGGTGGAGAACATTTTATTTAAATAGAAAATATTTCTTTTACGTTCATCACCGTTTATGGGTTAATAAGTTTAAGTATATTTGAATGCGAATCATTCATGCTATGAAATTGGTGAAATGAAATAAATATTTACTTACGTAAATGAACTTTTATTACACCAAAATTATCCGAAACATCTTTTGTGGCGTTTTTCTTGGCCTTTCTGTCCAGAAACACCCCACGGTCTTTTCGTTAAGGAACTCCGTATTTATCGGATTGTCAACTTGCTTCAAATTAGTACGAAATGAAAATTACTATCTCGTAGCAACAACCTAAACTTGTTCTTTTACAAGACTTGAAAAATGTTTCAAATACAATGAGAAGGGAATGAAAAATTGATATTTCTATTAAAGATAAGTGCGCGGAAGGTGAAAGAGGGTAAACAGGCGGAAATGTTTGCCCAGTTTACACTTATATACTTTTACAATCTACATTCTCTTTCATTTAACGTTCAAAAAACCTCTTGAGTTTTAAAGACAAACGAGAATAACGCACACCAAGGGAAAGTCTTTAAAAAAGGTTCAATTTAAATTTTGTTGACCATAAATATCGCGTTCCATAAAAATCATAGTGGTCGGGCGGAATGCCGGGATGCTATTGTTGCCCTTCTGGAATTATGATATTAATCCAAGGGGGCATGTGGGAGGGCATTAAGGGCCTAAACAGGGGGTAAATCACCTCAGGTCCCCGACAAATTGTTCAGAC
Organism: Orius insidiosus; assembly: GCA_014119065.1. Taxonomy (NCBI): domain Eukaryota; kingdom Metazoa; phylum Arthropoda; class Insecta; order Hemiptera; family Anthocoridae; genus Orius; species Orius insidiosus. Next base: position 22,556 of record JACGAQ010002125.1, on the reverse strand, counting down.
CTGCAGGAATTCCAATATCCTTCCCAGAGTTCCTATATTGGGCCGCCTGTTATTATATGGCTTGCGATTTATTAAAGGGCACTTTGTGTTGTTTTTATTCGATATTTCAACTACAACTAACATTGAAAATTGTTTTTCTGAAAAATGTTTCTCAATCTGGAAAGTAATGGGTGTGAGAAGAAGAGGGAAAAAAGGAAAGTTGTGATTGAATAATTTATCCTAAACGTGGGAAGGCTTGTATTTATGTCGGTCGAAGGGAAAGGTCCGAGCAAGTGATATCTGTTTTAGGTGAGAGAACTACAATCCCACGTTGGAAAGCCTCTTTCCGCTCTCCCTTATTGCGAATTCCTTAAAATCCTACTTTTTTTTTTTCACTTTGCCTTACTCAAAAATTTATATGAATTCATTGTAGATTTATATAGAGGAGAAGAAAAGGCGTGAACGTTTTATTGAAGGAGCAATTTAAAAGCGGCGATGAGTCAATCAAGTTAACGGAGAAGTTGTAACGTAGATGGCAGTTGAGTTCTGGACACATTACCAGTAAATGGCCGCAGGCAGACCAATTCTTGGAGCTCCGGGCCTCGTTACTACTTCAACAAATCACCTCAATGATTCTTTAAAACGGGAAAACACTAAGAGCGAAGAAATAGACCTTCCTTAATCCCACCACTTTTAAAAATAAAATGGCGAATCACATGCCCCAGAAATGATGATTATGATATTTTACGATTTATCATGCCTGCTGCAGGAAACGGATGTGTTGTTGGCATCAATAGTATCGGAACTCGAGAATACTAAAGCGGAAAGCTTTGATCTAATAAGCAACCCAGGGGCATTAGAGCTTCACAAAGAGGTGGCAAATTATGCAACCCGACGTTAATACACAAATAGGGTAACATTTATAACTTCTACTATACTATAGAATATCAAACGAAATTCCTGACAGTTCTGTTGTAACTTATTTAATTTTATCATACGTAATTTCATTTTAATAAGTTTTTTCAATAACTCAGTTCAGGTCCAGATAGGTTTTTTTTTCGGTGATATTAGAATTTCCAGTATAAACCCAGCACCAGAGCGACACTTTTTATGTACACGAAAATTGATTGGTCCTCAATTCGTACTTTTTTCGATTTTTGGCTTAGTTCTAAATTCAACCGTAATTAAAATGCGTGGAATTTCAGACTGGATGGAAATTGATTAAATTTAGGGCTGTATAATCGTTTTCATTATTAAATAAGGTCCGGGAATCTATCAAAGTCGGCATTTTAATAACTCACTTCAGAGAGACTTTCCAGATTAATTTCGGCTAAAAGTTCTGCAGTTACATCCTAAAAAGAAACGTTTGAAGTCGATAATTTAAACAAAAAAAAGTAAAACCATTTCTTTAATTAAACACCTTTTTTTAAATGAAAAACGCAAGTTACTCCCTTTTGAATAATATTTAAATCGAGACGTGCTACGGAATGTAAAAGGTTTGTCAGCGGTTGCACTATATTTCGTTCTTGGTTTCGTTTTATTGAAAAGAGTCACATCGGAATAACAAGCAGAGGTTTTTTTTCCAGTCGGGAAAAGGGAAGGGGTCGAGGCCTCGTTGACTTTTAATTTATACAGACAGATATCCGAACCCGTCAATCCTGAATTTATTTTTCATCGCAGATTTGTCCCAGGAAAAACGTGAGAGGGGAAAGGGCTGGAGTTGACCGGATTCGAATGAATCTCCGAACGGTATTTGACAACTAAAATATACATAGAGTGAACGTCAAATGGTTTATCTCTGTTTTAAATCCTATTATTGTTATGAGATTTTTTTTTAAATCGGAGAAGGAAAATTCAATACTGGGGAAGAGATTTATCGTATTTATTGGATTTATATTGACCCCTTTGGACCCGAAGGTTGACCGAACATGATTTGTTTTGGTCTAACTTAATCTGAAAGTTCGAACGTCCGAAAGTTGTCCGTGAACTTATTTAGGACGTGAAATTCATGCCATGAGACTGAAAGATATTCTTTTCAATTTAATAAATTAATAAATTCAAAAATTATAGTCCCTCCAGTTGAAATAGGTACGTATGAGTCAGATTAAGAGCTGGAAAGGGGCGGATTGTGCCTATAAAGCCTGACGTAATCGCCTGAAGCCGTCGAGAGGGACTCGCAAATTATCTTAAACGCGTCCAATAAACTCGGTCGGAAAGCGGAGAATAAAATGGAAATTGTCTTTTGAAGGCAATTGGTGCCGCCGGCCTGGGCGGAGCGGTTGTTATATTTTATTGTCAGAATTACTCTTTAATACTGCATTATGCTCCCTTTGATAACGTAAGGAGAGCTAAACCCAAGCCTCGTAGGAATCCTTTATATTTATGCGCGGTTATAACGCCACCTTTTCGGATCGAATACGCAAAAGAGATCATTTCAGCAACATCCTAATTGAATTTCCATTTTTTTAACTTCCTCAAAGAATGGTCTCTGGAAAATGGTGTTCAAGTAGAGGAAAACTGATTCGTGATCTTTACCGATCATTAGGTTGTCTGTGGTGCCGCACGTCCCGTCCGGAGTGTCGCGCCTGTTTTTCCAAAATTTTCACCAAATTTTCAAAGAAGCTTCCTTATTTTGAAAGAGCCGAGAGCTTTTATCAATACATATTCGCAAAATGGCATAGATGGACTGTATAAAAATATCAAAAACGGTGTCCATACGTCGTGTTATCTAAAATGTTCGCAGGGGAGCAAAAATCAATGAGATTATCCGTTTACGAGAGGTAATTTCGGACCAACATCAAAACAAAATATTATAACATATTATTATTTTAGATATCATATATTATTATGGAACAAGAATATTATTTTCATTGGAGACAAAGGGGGTCGTCAATTTGCAGTCTAAGATTGTACCTACCGCCCTAAAAAGTCAAAATAATGTTAAAAAATGGTGTGTTTTATCGTAAATTCAATTTTAAAAAACATACCATGAGGTTTAAGGGGTGCGAGAATATTATTTAGGGAGGGATGAAGACATGAGCTGACGGGTCGATTATGATTTATTTGGAGAAAGAAAAAAAACGTGAGGGGGAGACTGAAGGAAAAAGATAGTATAAGAAGATCTCCGGTTTTATATACGTTGATAAGGGAGGGGTGAGTTTGTCTCTGAAGTTAAATAAAAAAATTTATACAAAACTTATAAAATTGATAAGGAAAAATTAATTTCATGGAGCAGCTGTAATCCTGGAAGATGATAATAGCTCAAGGGCAAATTATAACTTATTGGGAAGAGGGTGATGGCAGGGTTATTGGCCTTCTACATTAGGGGTCGACTCAACTAATTCCCAAACCACTCATTAACTCAATTATTACCCCAGGATACTGCCCCCGATCTTCCTCCTTTTATAACTAATAAACGCTCGACAAAATGAAGGGTTTAATTTCCGGAAAGAGAAAGAAAAGTTGACAAATACAAGAGTGAAGTTTAATGTAAATTAGAAATATAAAGTTGAAAATCAAAGATTTTTTTTATGGATTTTGATTATTGAACACGAATTGCGTCTATAATTCTTTTGTCTCCGTATAAAAGAGAAGAGAGTGTCAAAGAGCATAAAGCTCTTTTCTTAAGGTCAGGAAACTTATCAGTATGCCCGATGCGGGTGGCACCGGCCAATTGCCAAAGCTCAAACTTGGGTCCAAAGTCATTGAGATTCAGGGCGGGACTTTTCCGAGTGGCAATGAACAGGCTCAGTAATAAAGAGACCCCAGGACGACAATGATTTCAGTGACAGGTCACAAAACGTTCCTTCTTGTCATCCCCGATTTCACAGGGGCGAAAAAAAAAAAAATACTTCATAAATATTCATGAAACGATAATTCCCCGAACCTAATAATTAATAGCAGTGTTATTTTGAACTTAATAACAATCTGGCTTTAATTAAAAGACAAATATTGAACTATAAATAAAAATCGAAAAAACAATTTAAAAATGCAATAAACAATAATTTAATTTTCATCTTTGCCCAGTTAGGGAAAACGCTCCGATTCGCTAACTGATACTTTATTAGGAGTATAAATCAAAATCCTAATTTGAATGTCGGCCAGTAAATTGCGTTTACGCTTTTGTGGTGGGGGAGTGCTTTATCTCTTCGGATTAAATAAACAGATCCTCTAAATTCAAAATATTCATTTTCGCTTAGAATATACGATTGTTTTCACATCGTTTTTCCATTCGAAATATTTAATGGAGTCCATTAATATTATTTTAGAAAGCAAAATATCCCAGGTGGGTACAAGAAAAAACATATTTAATTTTAAATAATAAGTTTAATTTATTTATTTATTTAGTAACATTAAAATGCATTCCTTTCAAATATGTATGTACCCGAACAAATTTGAACCACGCTTTTCAGAAATAGAACGTATGAAATGTATGTTAGTATTAATTGATTTTAGTAATACATAATAATATCAAGTTAATATTAGCTTATTGCATTAATACTTTAACACATATGACAGGTCTCCGCCGTATTAGCGAATTTCGAAAATAAATCAGTCAATTTTCAAGGTTATATACTATGAAAGGATGGTTCTGTGACAATTTGGTGAAACTCGGATGAAAACTTAGCCGTTAAGTTTCGCAAAAATGCGACGGACCACCAACAACTGTATGAATTATGATAAGAAGTAAATAAAATAATAAAAAATAAATAAAAATAAAAAAGGTAGCTAATACGTTTCTGTCAGATGACGGATTGCATGTGATTATGTTCAGACAGATTGAAGATGGAATAAGACGAAGCATCTCGAAGATGAAATTTAATACGAGCACGTCTTCCCATATGTGCGCATTAAAAACCATGGCTTGAAACGTAAACCTTATACGGTCACGCAATTCCAGTGTTTTAAAGCTCGAATTTATGCAATAAAAGATTTATCGTATTTATTACTCTTTCAGATAATAAACGACTTCTCCTTACGATTCGTGACAACACATTTACGGAATAGGAAGTTTCTGAATTATGAGCGTTTATATATTATAAATGTCAAAGCAGTGTGAAAGAAAACCTTGTGTTTTCTTCTGTTGACATTAGGAGCTTAAAGACTTCTCTCATTACTTTAAGAACTTGTCCTCTTTGAGAACCCTCGAACTTAACGACTCGCCATTAATAAGATAACCACTCGTACCATGGGTACCATTGTGGGAGACAGCCATATGTCCCTCTTCGAGTTAATTTGGAAGGCCATCTTCTAAAAAAAAGTATTGTAGAGTAAAGCTAAGGAACAGCGGTAAAACCGTACTTTCGCTGAAGTGCTCCAGTGGACTCTCAATCAAACGTGATTTAAATGTTGAGCTTTAAATGTTCAAGCGTATAACACTGGTTAACTGGTTTCCTGGTTTCAAGCCGTTTTCTTCGACTTTCTACTCCAGAAAAGCCCATTTTATCAATTGGTTGAGCGTTTAACATTTTTTGGAAAGTATTCATCGATTTTAATGTGTAAAAAGACCCGTTTAATCGGGGTTTTATTTTATCGGAGACGCTTCACTCAGAATTTCTCTTCAAGCATATTTGCACAAGAGAAACCCTATAAAAAGAAACCTACTGTTCATTTCATAACGTCCCGCTATAGAATTTTGGGTCACCTTATTATATTGATAAGCGAAAATAAAGAGGTCAGCCGACAAAAAAAAATTAAATCTCAGTTGAAAAGTCGACAGGTACAGGTAGAAAGGTTTTAAAACGCTTCTCTTGGGAAATCAACATAGGGGCGAGCAAAAACCTTCAGACTTCTGACCCCAACTTAGCCGGTTTTTTAATTAAAAAATTGACCTCCTTTTAAGCTGAAAAAAAATACTCTTTTTTATTAATAAGCCGGTAAACTGGAAACGGAAAATAAAAGGATTTTCTCCATTATTAAATTAAAATATTGATTCAAAACGGAATGAGATTTTTCACGGCAATAGTTTCAGCATTACAACAATCTTGCGGGTTTAGCATAACTTTTATTATTTAAATTACTTGAGTATCGTCTTCGAAAAATTATTTAACTCATTTTATTTATATAACTCGAAAGATAAAAGGAGGATTGAGGAAATAGCTAAGGTAAGGGTGTTTCCAGAGACAATTCGAAATGAAATTGGGCGTTTCGAGGCAGGCTCTTTCTAAGGAGGTAATGAATGAATGGGGACTTCCCGACTAAGCGCACCGAACAAAAAAAAAAAAAGTCTATTTCGAACGGAATTGTTCCTAATAAGAGTCAATGGAAGGGAAACATTGTCATTCCCTAGTTATTGTTACTTTTTCCCTTAGCCTTGAGATTTTATTAACTGTTCTGAGAAAAAACTGTTTACACCCCCATTTCTTTTATATCGGCGAATTTTTTTTTATTGTTTACTGAAACTGAGAGTGTTAGGTGAAGCAAGATTGATTTGAGATCTCTTGCCATTAGTCAACGACGCACGGACGGAGCGAAGCCCTTTTAAGCCCTCCAATCGAGTGTCGTTTTACCCCATTGCAGTTACTCTTCACAATACCCTTTTTTACATTTAAAACAGCACACGTTTCTTCTACCAGTGTCTATCCTATTTAGACGAAGGTACCGCTTTCCTTCGAAACCTTTTTTTTTTTCCACGCTCAGAATTCTTTATCATTTTTCCTATTTTTGTTTTTCTTTTTAGTAATAAATAATAATCTGTGACTAAAAAATGAAGTAATTTTTAGGTTTTCTGCACATTCCATTTGGTACCCATTTTGAATGTTAAAAAGACACAACGATTAGAGCCGTGGATTAGAGAGTGTATAAAATTATTTTTAATAAAACCAAAATTCGTTGAAACATAAAAAGCGTTGAAAAAAAAAAGGTTTCGGAGCTACAAACAGTAAAAAAAAAAAATAAATAAATTTTGAACTTAAGACATTCAAGACTTGGCTGGACAGTATATTAGGGGTCATGATCTTATGTTAAGTCTGTTAAGTCTGTTAAGTCTGTTAAGATCGAGAAAATTTCACTCCAAAAACGTTCGATTTAAACATGTCGATCTACGGGACCCTGAGGTCTGTTAACTATGTTAGCGAAATCGAGAAACTTGGGTAACCTGGACGGGAAGGTTAAAGCTTCTTGTTTACGTTTGTGTTGTCGAGTGTTTTTGTGTGTTCAAACAGGCAATTTTACTTCTTTTTACTTCTTTTGGTTCTTCTTGTACTGGCAAACGAACATAAAAATATTAAACATAAAAATAACATAATAATAATGTAAACAACGTTATGGTTTCTCGTGTTACATATGTCTCAGGTTATTTTTTTGATCTTACTTACTATAATGCCGTATGGCGCGCTACAGTATTTTATTCGATTCGACCGATTTAGCAAGGGTCGTTCACGATGTTTCGAAATTCGATTTTAAACAACTAACATTTAACATAAATCGTGAATACCCTATTGTCTAATAAAATTAAATAATTCGAAAACCTTGGCGAAATAATTCAAGGAAAATTTAATAATTATTCCTCACATCTTGTAAAGCATTCAGTTCAAAAATTGAAATTCTTTCAAATTTCAAAAATTTAGTGCAAAGTACTACATATCCTGTTATACCGTAGGAAGAATAGGTACTTAAAAATTTTAAGCAATTTTCTGAAGGAAAAAAAAACTTATTCGTTTTTCTTAGATAAAATAGTTTAGGTGATAATGTTTAAAATCCAGTGTAATTTTAACAAAATACTTAGATTTTCTAAAATTCTCCTCTTTCAAAGCTCCTGCTCGGAAACTATCTCTAGAATTGAGCAGAGTTCATACTAGGCTCATTTTAAAGGTAATAAAATCTAAAAACGATTCCAAGGTATCTGGATCCGCTAAGTAAAATACTATTTTCTTATCATCGAATTTTATGTAGGTACTGTCTTGTAGTGAAGACTGATAGAAGAAGAAAAAAAAACTACGTTTGAATGGAGTAAAGAATTCTATCGTTATTGCAAAATAAAGAAACGAAGATACAAGAAAAGAAGAAGATTTTTAGAAAAAGAGCTTTCAATAAATACACAAAGAGTGTTCTTGGGGGGAAACCGGTTGTAAAAGTTGAAATTAAATCCTCTACTAGAATGGTGTTATCCTGTTTCACGATAACGGACAAATCCGTTTATACTGGCTAAGCCTGTTCCGGAATTTCGCTCCTTACACAATGAAATATTTCCGAACCGTCCGCATAAAGTAGTAATCCGGAAAAGCTTAGAAGATACAATAAAATATTCAGCATTCGATACAAAAACATAAGGGGGCGCTAGATTTTCGCCGGAAACGAAAATCTCGTTTGTAAAAATTATTTTTGAGAGAAAAGAATATTTTAGTTCATCCGCTTTTCATAGCTGAAACCTGAGTTTAGACGTGATCCTTCCACCGTCTCGAGAGATTTTGAACAAAAGCCATCCGGAGGAAGGGTGAATTGTAAATTGAATGTTAGTGTCTTATTGAGATCTCACTCCCTCTTGTTTCCGACCGACAACCGTGGCTTTAACGACGAGAAGCAGGAAGAAGACGGCCAATTCTAAGCCAAAACTGAGTTACTAGTTTATCTGGTAAGAAATAATGAAGAAACCCCATTAGAGTGAAAATATGCGACCTCAGCTCTTTTCTAAGGTGTATTAGACCTTTTAAGTTTGATGAAGTGGTACAAACTCGCTTTTGTACCATGTACCCTTTTCCTCAGCCGTTCTATTGTGCACGAACAATGGAAGGACTCCCATTCACGACTATTCACCCCGAGCAAGAACACATTCATTTAATAACTGGTCACACTCCTTTTATTATTTCGTAGACCTCTTTTACAAAGACGTGAGGAAGAATTATTAATTTTTCCTTAAGTCAGTTTAAACAAACAAAAGATTATGTTAATCCTTTTTTTTAGGGATGTCGCACGACAGCACTTGGGAACTCTTTCGAGTGGGTACGACTGCGAGTACGGAAGTTAAAAACTTCGCCGAGGTTGGTAAATGGGAAGCGTCCGGAGGGCAGGGGACGCAAGGAGTTTTCGACCATTTTACAGCCCCGCCGGTGACAACGGGACAGGGACGGACAGAAACGCAATTTTTTCTTGACGGAAACCATTCAAAGGTAAGAAATATTCATCGGCTTTAAGTATAGATTCTCTAGGTTTCGTTTTTAAGGAAGTTCAAGAAGTTTCGCCTAGTTGGCAACATGTTTCGGAATTTTTCCCATCTTCAGGCCTCTAGTTTTTAAACAAAAATATTATTTTTAGAGATTTGAATAAGGATAACGACAATAAAAATTAACCATAAACAGACATTATTTTGGATTTTTCACAGCTAAATTTTTGGCTCAGTCCTAGCTTTTAAAAAATTTATTCAATCATGGTCATCCGTTTTTTTACGTTTTAGGTACATATTTTTACGTTTTTTACTCTTTTCATAGGAATGTTTTTTTTTTTTTTTTTTTTTTGTATTTTTCATATGAAGTAGATATCTAATTTTGCCACTTCGTTTGTAGAGACCCGAAGATGGGAAAACTCCCGAAACACGTTTCCAACCTATTAAAGAAGGTGAAACTTTTCGAACTTCCTTTAAAAAAAACGACCTCCGGAGAATCCATCACTTAAAACCACCACCCATTATAATATTTTATTATATTATTACAAATCCTTATTAGGTTTCAGTCATGTCCAGATAATCCCCTCACCGGACTGGTTTGGGATTAGACTCATTCCAACTCTGCGTCGATGGAAACTGGCTCGACACAATCACGTTAGAAGTACGTCCGTACCAAATCAATCCACCATCTAATTTCATAAATTTTAAGGTCGACCCTTTGGACGCTGGCACAGACAACGGATTCACATTCACAGCTCCTAATTGGGCGACAGAACCACAAGGAGTAGTCTACAGGATAACAAGTAGATTCCCAGCACATCCAGCCGGTTCTTTTTACTATCCATACATAAAAAGACTACCACCTATCGCTACTTTTCAATTCATAAAAGTAATTTATTATTCTTCCTTCAAATCGATAATGAAAGCTCTTTTGAAATCTCAAGAGACTCCTAAAACTGGGTTTGATTCATAAACGAAAACTGTTGAATTGTACATTATAGGAGTAGAGGGCTGTTGGGGCAATAAATTATTTCATACTGGGGGTGTCGAGCTAACTCTAGTTTAACCATTTACATCTATGACCAGGCGCTGAACGCAGTTTAATTTCCTTATAAACCACCTTGATTTACATTCTGGGTTATTCTTCATTATTAGAATCCAACCCTGGCTTTGCTCAAATCCCTGGATAAATCATAAAATTAGATACCCTCCTCAAAAAAAAAAAGTTTTTTTTGTTTTGTTTTATTTGTACCATTAGTCCGATCTTCACTAAAATATACTCGTTATACCTATTTATACATAATTTATTGGGAAAAAATGTTTCGATAGTAGGGAGAAATTAGGGCTGTTCACCCGCGTAACGCGTGGCCCGGCAGGGACAAGACATTCGTTTTTTATACCTCGATACTTATTTAGGTATTTTTATTTTTTTTAGATCAAAGAATACGAAATCAGCGAGATCTTCATCATAGCGAAGACGAAAAAAAATACGAAATCGTAAAATCAGACCAACACAACACGATCAACGTATTTCAAGGGAACGAAGCGATACAGCAAGAGATAGAAGAAGAAAGAAAAGAAGAAGAAATAATAATGCAACAAAAAACAACATCGATGGATAATTTTTATGTAAGACTGAATAGAAATAATGTTTTTAAAAATTGTTTTTCAGACCTCCGTTGCCAACGAGAGGCGCTTTCGTCATCGTACCCACAGATACTATCGATGACATAGCAGTTAACGCTATTTCAGAAACGTTTAATAAACATTCTCACACAGGAAAAACGAAATACAAGAAAATAAGTAATTTACGATAAATGGTTTTAATTTTTAATTCAAACGTTTTAGAGGGAAGAGACTGCAAAGTCGGTGACTGGGGAGAATGGGGCGGCTGTTCGGCAAGCTGCGGTGTCGGAGAGATGTCGCGTGAGAGGGCGGTCCTCCGTCCGGCAAGAAGAGGAGGAAACCCTTGCCCTCCTTTAAGACAGTTCAGATGGTGCGCCTCTCCGAACGCCAACTGCACCTCGGTATGGTAGCCGTCCAAAAAAATAATTCTGTAAATAATCCTCATTCAACGCCAAATTGTCGAATTCGCCGTTTTACATCTTGTACATTAAATGCAATAACACTGATTGTTTGTCAGGATATCAAAAAAGTACAAGTTTAAACGTTGCGGGCTACTTTCAAAATGGACTTTTTTTTTAAACACAACTACATACCTACATCTTAAAACACGTTACAAAAAATATCAAAATTTTATAATTAAACGCTTTGGAATTATTAAGATTAATTTTGGAATTTTCAATTAAAACAAAAAATAGAAAAAAAATTTTATACATACCTAAAAAAATTTAACAAAAAATATGAGAATGAATGTTATATATTTTTGTAAAACTAAAATGAGAGATTGAAAATTCTTTTTATTGTAAAAAACGTATCATATTAAATTCATTTTATTTGTTGAAAAATGTATCAGTGTTAGAGAAACAACAGCAAGAAGAAACAATGCTCATTTTTATATATTTCTTTATCGTCCAAATAATCACAGAGATCAATGTATTATTTGTGGGCTAGAAGTCAATTGATGTAAAATTAATTGTAAACCTTTTCTTCCTCTTTATTCTAGAATAATATAATTTTTTGAAGAATTCAACTTTCTCAAATTTGAGCATCTTCGCATTCAGCATCACGAGATTTCGTCGCTAATGGCCTTTTTTCAAGTTAGAACCCAAATTTTTAGTTCAGAAATGAAAATTAGCACTTGTTGAAAGGAATTTTTCTTTCGGACCACAAATTTTGAAAGAGCTACAGCGTCTTTTGTGTTTATGCATCAAAAATTAAAATTCCGTCAACAAATCGCTAATTTCCATTTTTGAAGTATGGAATTTGGAGTTAAACTTGAAAAAAGGCCATTAGCGACGAAATCTTGTGATGCTGAATGCGAAGATGCTCAAATTTGAGACAGTTGGATTCTTCGGGAAAAAATAAGTGGAATTAAAAAAAAACGAGTCTCCTAGGTCAATTTTAACGGATTTTAGCGCCAAAAACGCTAAAATTTTACATTTTTTAAAAGTTGTCCAAACTTGTCATATGAGTATGTACTCAAATCTACTTGAAATTTTGCGTAGATTACGAATCTGAAATAAAAAATAGGGGTTCTCATTTGAAATAACGAAGTTAGGTTGTGTCTGGGACACCTGTATATCCAGGCGGATTTTAAACTACACCATCAAATTCTTTGATTTAAATTAAGGGGGGTTTACATTTAACTTTTTTTTTCGTAAAACCACTTTTTAACGCTCTCCCAGACGCTTGCCATATGTTTCCGGACACCCTGTATAAAAAAAAATTTAAGTCAATTTGAATATTCATATGAACATTTTTGACAACTTTAAAAAATGTCAAATTTTATCGTTTTTCGCGCTAAAATCCGTTAAAATCGACCTAAGAGACTAATTTTTTTTAAATTCCACAAACATGTTTTTGTCCGAAGATTCCAACTGTCATAAATTCAAGCATCTTCGCATTCTGCATCACGAGATTTCGTCGCTAACGGCCTTTTTTCAAGGTAGAATCCCAATTTTTATTTCAAAATAAAAATTAGCGGTTTTTGAAAGGAATTTTCATTCGAACCACAAATTTTAAAAGAGCTACAACGTCTTTTGTGGTTGCTCATCAAAATTTTAAATTCCGCTATTGAATTTGTGACTAGGATAAACATAGTAGAAGTCTTGGCTAAATAAAATTGTTTCAACGTAAAATTCCTAGATTTATCCATAACTTACTACCTTCAATCTACCTAATTATTAAACTCTTAAATATAAATCCCTCGATTATCGCGCTTAGAATCAATTAGCACGGATAAACGAGGGTCTACAAGTTATAATTCTACATATTGTTCCTATGTAAAACTCTTATTTCGTCCATCCCCTCGAGGATTCTTTCGCCATAATAAAATGTGCGGTCTTTGAAAAAAATGCAGAGTAAAATAAAATTATTTAAAAAAATATTTTAAGAGGGTTGATTCTGAGAGTTAAGGTCAGCGACCTTTTCGGGAAATTTTTTTTTCTAATACCTAGTACACCCGGATCTCCGATACAAAAATAAGATTATTCGAAGAGTTAAAATTACTAGGCACCTACTTTTGTGAAAAGACTTCTTAATCCGTCCGAATCCTGGCCCCCTGGGGCTGGTGAAAGCTATTTTTCCCGGGAAGGTGACTCACCTCGACGATTTTCCGGAGTCAACCGTGATTATAAAAAAAAAAATTTCAATGATTATTTTAAAAAAATGTTCAGGTTTTATACTGTGGTCGGCGGACCGAGTTCGCCATGCTAGGGAGCCCGCGGAAATGCTTGAGAAAAAAGAAAGAAAAAAAATAGAGTCATGTTGTCACAGTATACTAGCCTTGAAAAAAACCAAATGTAAAATAAAGTACTGGTTTGAAGAGCTTCCAAAGAAAACTTCCTTAAAGAGAAGTTAAAATAGAGGGGGAAGTATAAAAGAGGGGGAGGTATAAGGGAGCGAAGAATGACGCAGGCGAATGTATAACGGAGGGGGAAGTTTTTTTACCAAAAATTTTTCTGATTTTTTAAAAAATAATTTTCCGTTTTCTTTTTTTTGCGCTTTTTTTCCATAAAATTTTTTTAAGTTCTTTTTTTTCGAAAATTTTTAAGTATCAAGGTAGAAATAATGAGATTTTGCCCAAGAGAGGTCCCTCTTGTAAGGGGGGAAGTATGAAATTTCTCCCTACTAAAATGATAATTAATGTAAAAAAATGATAATTTATATCATAATTTAATTGATACCAATTAAACAACAATTTGAATGAAATTTAATTGATATTAGTATTAATTGATACCAAAAATTCGTAAAAAACATATAAGTAGTAATTAATTAAAAATTGAGGAAAATCGGACCAACAGCGAATTCAGCCGCAGCAAATTTTTTAAAATTTCAAACAGACATATCTCCCATTTTTTCATTTTTCCGAAATTCAAAAATCGCCCTCGATTTTTGTCTTCTTCACCGACTAAAGTAATTTGTGTGAAAATAGGTTGAAAACTGTGGCCGTAAAATGTTCCGGAAAAAATATGCTACGGACCCAATAATAATAATAGATTTTGTTGAAATAATCAGTTAAATATTTAAAAAATATAGAAATCTACCTAAAAAGCCCAGTTCAATACACAGATATTTAGCAAATACGCATGGTAAAAATAGTTAAAAACAGACATATCTCCGCCATTTGTGCGAATTTCTCAAAAAAATTCTTGATATTTTTTAAGTTGCTACAAAAAGCACACAACTTGTAATAAGGCGAAAATCGGATGAAAACTACGGCCGTGAGTCCCGAATGAAATTTGCGACGGACGGCCGTCCCGCCGGCACCACAGACAACCTCATGATCTAAATGATCACTGTAAAGATCACTACTTAATCAGTTTTTCTCTACGGGGTCTGGAAGATCCTTTTCCAGACACCGTACCTCGGAGGGTATCACAATAAATTGAGGCGCTCCGAATACGAAGGGCGAACTCGACATCGGACAAATTTTTTTTTTTCATTTTCAGATTCTAGACCTTTTGAAGAATACACCCATGTAATTTTTATATTGAGTTTCCCCTTTTTCCCATTTAAAATACGTAAAAACCGATATGCGGCAAAGCTCTACTCTCAACATTTTTTATTTAATTTTTTTTTCTTTTCGAGATTTGGTGATTTTTAAAAAACCCTTTTCTCTATGATTCTATGATGATTGTAAAATCTCGCCACGAAAATTCCAGAGAGTGACTTTTCTGTCGAGTTCGCCCTTAACAGAAAACTTTAAAATGCGAATATCTTGAAACTACGTTTTGTCGAGTTCGCCCTTCGTCTTCGGAGCGCCTCATTCTTTGAGAACGTTTAAAAATTAAGACTGCGAAATTCATGAAGTAAGTAAATAATCTTATTTTGAAATGTCTTTTCATAACAATTGTTACCTTTGGTTAATTCCAAGTAAGAGATAATATTATTTAGATAAGAGATTTTTTTTGTGGGTGATCAAAAATAATGTTTCGTTGATTTATGTCGAACAGTACGACTCAGAGACGTCGTCCTCGGTTGATGAAGAACCGCCGCAGAGCAATCGCGACTCTTCATCGCTGTCGGTGGATACAGCAGAGATATTTAAATCAGATGACGAATCCCGTCGCCCACCACCCATCGCCCGACCGACTGTTTTGGTAAGCATTTTGAGAAAATAGTATTAATAGTCTTTTTTGAATAATGGATTAATAGCACTGGTTTATTGTCTTCTTTTATTTGGACATGTTTTGATCGGAACTAGCGTTCCTCCTCAGCTTGCCACATATCTATTTTAAAAAACACATTTTAGTTAAAATTTTTTATAAATAATAAAAATAATTATCAGACATAGGAAAAAATAAATTCCTTTTTTAAAAGGGCGATGTTCAAGTCCGGCCGGCCGGCCGGCCTGAGCCACCAGTTGAGATCGGTATAGATCATTAATCAAAAAGCGACATGGGGGGGTAAAACAATAACTTCAAAAAAGTTGAATTGTCAAAAAACCAGCGCTATTAACCTATTATCTAAACAACCAAAATTGACAATAGCATCAAATTAAATTAATAGTCTATCAAACATATTGTTGTTAATATTATTCATGTTTAAAAAGAATGCAGAACTGATAAAGAGAAATTTAGCTTGATGTTCAGCCAAAAATGGGAGTTCTCATTTAATTAAGGACCTATCATACGTTATTTTTTTGAATTTTAACTTATACCGGTCAAATTCAATTATCGTGACGTCCCAAGCAAATCAATTCTTTTGCATCCAGCTGTTTCAATCTACCCTCAACCCTTCTTTGCTTTCCGCGCATTAAAAATATTGAGTTGAATCGTGATTGGAACCTCAAAATTCAAGAATTTGTGGATTATGTAGTTTAGGACCTAAGCAAAGTACCAGAACCCGTCGGCGGATTAAGGTCAGAGCTATTGAGGAAAAAATGCTAAATACCAAATTTCGTTAGCCTCGAATGAAAATTGCGGCTGTTACGTGCTTATATCTAAATAAATATTATGTACGGGGTGTACAGAAACACATGGTATACGTTTGGGAGAGCGTTAAAAAGTGGTTTGAAAAAAAGTTCAATGTAAACCCCCCTTTTATTAAATCCAAGAATTTCATGGAGTAGTTTAAAATGCATTTGGATATACAGGGTGCTCCCAACAGAACCTAACTTCGTAATTTCAAATGAGAACCCCTATTTTTTATTTCAAGCATCTTCTCATTCTGCATAACGAGATTTCGTCGCTAACGACCTTCTTCAAGTTAGAACCCAAATTTCATACGTGAATGGAATTTTCTTTTTGATGCACAACTACAAAAGACGCTGTAGCTCTTCAAAATTTATGGTCTGAAAAAAAAAATTCTTTTCAACAACCGCTAATTTTATTTCTGAACTAAAAATTGGGGTTTAACTTGAATAAGACCATTAACGAAGAAATCTCGTGATGCAGAATGGGAAGATGCTTGAATTTGTGACAGTCGGAATCTTCGGACAAAAATAAGTGGAATAAAAAAATGAGTCTCTTAGGTCGATTGTAACGGATTTTAGCGCAAAAACTCTAAAATTTGACATTTTTAAAGTTGTTAAAAATGGTCATATGAAAAGTCAAATCAAAGTGAAAATTTGCGTAGATGACGAATCCGAAATAAGAAATAGGGGTTCTCGTTTAAAATAACGAAGTTGGTCAGGACACCCTGTACATAAAAATCAAAATTTGTTAATTATACATGGGGGTTTACATTTAACTTTTTTTTTTCAATAGTGAAGAAAAGTGGTGATCCACATTCTGAACCTATACATCCCCAACCATTTATCGTATAAAATTAACAACTTTGTTTTATTTTTAGGATATCAGCTTTTATCCAGCAGGAGCCCTCCCGGACTTTATCATCCTCTCGTCTGCGCCTGATTCAGACGACTTCATAATAATCGAGCGCCCGAAATATAGATTGCCAGGTCCTCCTCACGATTTCTCCGACGACGATGATGATGAAGATAAATAGTAAACTGTATATAAGACGTACTACTTTTTGTAAATAATATTTATATATCGTGCTACTTTAAATAATTTTTTTTTCAATGTAAAAATGTGTCTTCTTAACTATTTCTTTCTATTATTATGGGTTTTTTGTGAGGGAGAGAGAATGAAAAAAACGGATATTCCACTACCGGTTTCGGCGTAATACGCCTCAGGTGGACTATTTCCTTATTTTTCACTCTCATCTCATTTTCTACTTGACCTTTACTATGTGGTATAAGTGAGACCGCGGGAAGGTAACAGAATCTGTCTGTATTTAAGACCCCTCCGTTGTCTCTATACCTCCCAGTATCGGCCATACACTACCTCTTTTATTGGGCAGATGCCCCTATTTGTTTTATCAGGGAAATATCATTTTTACAATTATGGGTATAAGTAAAGGTCAAGTAGAAAATGAGATGAGAGTGAAAAATAAGGAAATAGTCCACCTGATGAGGCGTATTACGCCGAAACCGGTAGTGGAATATCCGTTTTTTTCATTCTCTCTCCCTCACAAAAAACCCATAATAATTGTAAAAATGATATTCCCTGATAAAAACAAATAGGGCATCTGCCCAATAAAAAGAGGTAGTGTATGGCCGATACTGGGAGGTATAGAGACAACGGAGGGGTTAAATACAGACAGATTCTGTTACCTTCCCGCGGTCTCACTTATACCACATAGTAAAGGTCAAGTAGAAAATGAGATGAGAGTGAAAAATAAGGAAATAGTCCACCTGATGAGGCGTATTACGCCGAAACCGGTAGTGGAATATCCGTTTTTTTCATTCTCTCTCCCTCACAAAAAACCCATAATAATTGTAAAAATGATATTTCCCTGATAAAAAACAAATAGGGGCATCTGCCCAATAAAAAGGTAGTGTATGGCCGATACTGGGAGGTATAGAGACAACGGAGGGGTCTTAAATACAGACAGATTCTGTTACCTTCCCGCGGTCTCACTTATACCACATAGTAAAGGTCAAGTAGAAAATGAGATGAGAGTGAAAAATAAGGAAATACACCTGATGAGGCGTATTACGCCGAAACCGGTAGTGGAATATCCGTTTTTTTCATTCTCTCTCCTCACAAAAAACCCATAATAATTGTAAAAATGATATTTCCCTGATATTTCTTTCTATGGAATATTTTTGACCACAACTGAATTTGTGGGTAAGCGATCAGAAGGCTATAACTCGTGCTAACATCGCATTGCTTATTTGGCTACATGAGCTTCAAAAAGAATTATTATGGATCATATAGCTTATTAATTACCTATTATACCTAAACAAAAAAGAATATTAAAGTTTTGACAGTCTATGGTGAAAGGTAGCTTTTACAAGTATTAAATTGGGCCGTTTTTCTATAAGAATTTACTGAGCTGAATGAAATAAACAATTTTATGCCTCACTTTTTGCGTGCCAGCGGCCAAACTTAGATACCAATAAGATTTGTTGCGAAATAGATTTTGTTGAAAATAAGTTGAATTATTAAAAGTATCGAAATCTACGAGCCCAATTCAATACACGATATTTAGCAAATGCGTCTGGTAAAAATAATTAAAGAAAGATATTTTCATATTTTAAGGGTTTGAATCTGGAAATTTCTGAAGGCCAGCGACCTTTTTGGGGAAAAACCCTCTTATTAACTTCTTCTACAGTTATTTTCGACCAATTACCGCGACAATTTCGTCAAAAGACTCCTTAATCCTTCCGATGCTTCTTTTGTTTGATCGCACCCTTTTAATATTTTGAATGCCGGCGCAGGTAGAGAAAAGAGAATGGTCATTTTCCCGATAAGAAACCTGACCTCGTGGATTTTCCAGTTTCAACCGAATTTTTTTACAGAAATTATCAAAATTATAATTTTTTTTACTTTAATAATTTTTCACTCATGGCAGTCATGGCAATTTGGCGAAGGTCCCCGACCGGGGGGCTATATCTCCTAAATGAGAATTTTTTGATCGAGAGGAAATAAAGCGTAAAAAACTTTAGCAAACAATTTTTATTAAGCAAAGGAGGAGTAAAATAAATAATTTGTAAAATAATAACAAACTAACAATAAAGAAGTACATATAGGGTAAAAATTTGACAATCATCGGATCAATTTGTATGTCCTTACTGCCAAACTAAAAAGGCTAACAAAAAGCGTAAAAAACTAACATTTGATATACAGATCTCCGCCGTTTTTAAACGTTTCGACCTTTTCAAAATGGCTACGACAGGAAGATTCTATAATTATTCCGTATAATCGAATGATTTCGTTATAATTTTTATTTAATTGTACAGCTATGGGTATGGCATTAAAATGTTAAAAAAAAAAAAAAAAAAAAAAAAAAAAAAAAAAAAAAAAAAAAGGAATTAGGAAGTTAAAAAAAACACGTCGTGGAAGGTATCACAATAACTTCTTTACAAAAGTAAAAAAAACATTTAATTGAGAATTCGCAAGAATGGTATGCCCATTGATTTTAAGAAAATAAAAATTTGAAAAATAGAAATTTGTGGAAATCGAATGATTTTTCGAAGGTTTCCCGCGACTTTTTGCCCAAGGGAAACCATCTAGTGCAGTGATTTTCAACGGGGGCAGTACCGCCCCCCTGGGAGCGCTGGGAAGTTACTGGGCGGCGTTAAGCAAAATTTAGGTGATGGCCATGTGGCTGGGGCGTTAGCGTGAGTCTTTTTTTTTTTAATTTAATTTTATTAATGCGATAAAAAATTTAGTTAAAGAAAAAAAAGCCTACCTATGCAAAATTAGGGTCTCTTTGAAAATCGAGACTCTTGAGATACCAAGCCTTTTTTTTTAAATTTCAAACAGACATATCTCCCATTTTTTCATTTTTTCGAAATTCAAAAATCGCCCTCGATACATTCTTCTTCACCGACTAAAGTAATTTGTGTGAAAATCGGTTGAAAACTGTGGCTGTAAAATGTTCCGGAAAAACTGCTACGGCCGGCCGGCACCACAGACAAAGTTGAGACGGTAACGATCAATATTCGATTTGACCCTCCGGGGTCTGGAAGACCCTTCCAGACATCTATAAACAATCACAATCATGAAAATTTATTCTTTCTTCCCCTCTTTCACACGATTTTCATACTTGTATATGGGAAAAGGATCTAAAAATGAGGTCGGCTAATCAGGGGGGAAAACCTTTAAAATTTAATTAAATATTAGCTTAATATTTATTTTTTATTAATAATAGATATACCTTAATTCCTCCCTTGTCAGGACGGACAGCAAGTCCGTTCTAGCAGGAAGGTGTTCTTTGTGTAATTTGAGAGAAAAAGAGGGTGATCCATTTCCTGGCGGAATGCACGATTCAGGCGGAGTTGAGGTTGCTACATATAGGAATTGTTTTTTTTTTATTTTTCAGCCGAATTGAATATATTTGGTGAGTAGATTTTTTGGGAATTGCGGGAATTCACCATGTATAAAGGGTGTCCGGAAACACATGGCATACGACTGGGAGGGCGTTAAAAAGTGGTTTATGAAAAAAAAAGTTAGATGTACCCCCCCCCCCCCCACCAAATAATTTAAATCAAACAATTATTTTTATTTCAGATTCGTAATCTACGCACAATTTCAAGTTGATTTGACTATTCATATGACCTTTTTTGACAACTTTAAAAAATGTCAAATTTTAGGTTTTTTTTTTTTTCGCTAAAATCCGTTAAAGTCGACCTAAGAGACTCATTTTTTTTTTAATTCCACTTATTTTTGTCCGAAGATTCCAACTGTCACTAATTAAAGAATCTTCGCATTCTGCATCACATGATGTCGTCGCTAACGGCCTTTAAATGGAATAAAATCCCCACCAGTCCCTTTCACCAACGACCCTTCGTCTATACCTGCGATTTTCCTATATATACCAAGGGCTTAGTTTTCCCACTACTCACTTTTCTGGCAGACACCGTGATTACGCTAGTTTAGTGAAAAATTTTACTTAAAAATGGAGAGAATTGGAGAGCCAAAGGCGCAGGAGCCTCAAGATGATTTTTCTTCCCAATCGTCGGATTCGGAGGATTCTTCGATTTTGCAGTCAGATGATGAGGAGGTAAGAGATACTTTTTTTTCCCTTATATTTTTATCAGGGTTGTGGTCCTATAAAAACGCAAATTACTGCCAAGCTTTCAGAATATATAATCCATCTTCAGGGCCTAGAGACAATCAAAATTTCATTAACAATATTCAATTAACAAAAAATACTTACTGGATTTGTAATTTTAAAAATAAAACATAAACTTTTGATTTATCCATGACTAGACGAAAAAACAATTTTTTTTGAAAACTAATTAAAAAACGTTAAAATATATGTACTTTAAAATAATAAAATTCGGTAAAATAAAATTTTTGGACTACAACCCTGAAAAATATAAGAAATAATTAATTATCGATGGTCGTTCTTCTCTTATAGTAAGATACTTTTTTGTTCCGAGTTCAAATATTAATGATGTTTTTCAAAGATTAATTATGTCGCCGGGTTCGATTCAGAGGATTCTTCGGATTCTTCGATCATGCCTTCAGATGATGAGGAGGTAAGAGATACTTTTTAAATGAGTGTGATCGAAAATTACTAATGCTTTTTTCGAAGGTTGTGGAGAACGACACTGAGGACTCTGGAGACACAGCTTTTCTTCCTTGTCGGAGGATTCTTCAGATAGTGAGCAGGTAAGAGATACTTTTTTGTTGCGTGCGATCAAAAATTAATAAATTTAATTTAAATTTGAAGGGATAAAACAGGAAGGAAGAAGAGATTACAAAAATTACTGCTCGGGGGCAAATTTTTGTAATCTCTTCTTCCTTCCTGTTTTTATCCCTTCAAATTTAATTTAAATTTAAATTTACCAGTGGTTGTTATCCACCAAAAATTTCCATTGTATGTATCAAAATTAATAATGTTTTTCGAAGATTATTGCCGTGGGGTGGGATCGTGAACCGGAAAGTGAAGAGTCTGAAGACACCCTATTTTTTCCCAGTCGGAGGATTCGACGTGGCCATTGTCTGATGACGAGGTAAGAGGTTTCTATTGTGGGTGATCAAAAATTAATGTTTTCGAAGATTTATGTCTTACAGTACGACTCAGAGACGTCGTCCTCGGTTGATGGAGAACAGCCGCAGAGCAATCACGACTCTTCATCACTGTCGGTGGATACAGCAGAACTATTTGAATCGGATGACGAATCCCGTCGAATCGCGTCGCCCGAAGTATATGAATACCCACCACCCCCGTTGGAACTGTATTGGTAAGCATTTCGAGAATAATAGTATTAATTAATAGTCTTTTTGAATATGGATTAATAGCACTCCCGTTCCTCTTGAGCTTGCCACATATCTATTTTGAAAAACGCGTAGTAAAATAAAATTTTTTATAAATAATTATTAGACTTAGC